>JAYMFX010128326.1:0-12467 GCA_036784945.1 Monocelis spectator | reverse complement strand
GCTAAGAAGTAATGCCTGACTTCTAATCACGAATGAAACTCGCGATTAAGCTCGCCTGCCTGCAGCTGCCATGTTTCGAATTGTCCCCTCAATGAGAATGAGATGAGCACTCTATAGATCACCTTGTATTCATTTCATCTCTATGGTGGAAAGAATACAGAGATTTCCTAAATTGGAAACTAATTAATTTGATCTTTGTGTAGTTAAGATACCATATCGTATATCAATGATGATCTATGCGTGAATTGTGTAGTTGAGATACCATATCGTATATCAATGATGATCTATGCGTGAATGAATGAATTGGTAGAGGTTTCACCTCATCGTAAGTAAGTGTGGACTTTGCTCTACTCCTCTTAAACATTATTCAATTAGTGTTACCCACAAGAATATGCAAGTTAAGTCATTGATTCATTTGTGCTGCGATTTGAATGTTTCTAATTATTGCTCTTTATCTAAGCATATATTTATATTAGCTAAAAATAAGTTTATATAAACATGCAGTAGTAGCATAGAGAACACCACGTACTGTGTTGTGTTAGGAAGTTTGTCTTAAAAGGAAGTCATTATTTTAATTTCAAGGATAAATCTGATCATAATTTCAATCTATCTATACATACATTGATCAAACAAAATGTAATTTCACTAATAGAGGTCTGATTATCAGAGCACTCCTAAGTATTACAATTTGATAGCTTCGCTGTCTATTTCTTCTGACAAATAATTCTATTCCGCACTGACATTCCTCACTGTTAGTTTATCGGTCTGGATAATATCGATCGACCTACATGTCAAATCTCGTGCGTGTGGGCTGATGCAGAATCGCGGGTTTTCCCTATCCGCAATCTTGAAGTGAAATATAATTGACCTTTTACTGATTCACATGATCCAGATCACACACAGTTTATCAACCCACGCACTGATGCGGATCCCACGAAACAATTAAAATTGTGTTGAGCAGTTGCTATGTTGTGAATTATTGTGATAATAATAATTGTATTGTTTCAACCGAATTTCATAGTGATCGATTGATCGATATGTGATGGTGTGGATCATTAGGGATTGTATATCTGTCTGTGTGTAAACTAATTAACTAACAGATCGATTATCCCTCTGTCTCAGATTATTCAACATACTCACTCCGTGGTCAGCTGTTGTCGTTGAGACGAGATCTGATTCTCGCAATGCATGGCAGTTTAAAAACTTTATGTTGAATTGAAATTGATTCAACTTGAGATTTGAGTGAATCTCTATTGATTTCATCTTATTGACTCACTATATGCGTACTACTATAACAATTTACTACTAGAATCTTTAATTCTAAAATAAAAATCAATATAATCAATAAGTATTTAATCGATATAATACATGAATTAGCTATTTCCAATATCCAGTGATCAAGCTATTTCTTGGAAGGGGAGCTAGAAAAAAACTGACGTGGTTTCTATAATAATGTGTAACAACTGTTTTTTCCTTTTTATACAGCTGCCAGAAACGAACGAATTGATAGACGGAACGCTAATCGACTTGTGTGGCGTTACTCTTCTCTGGAGGTCAAATGAAGGTCTGACCCAAACTGCCACTATGTCCGAGCTCACCAGAATGGTACGTTTATATTCTCACCCGGTTATATTCTCACCCGTTTATATTCTCACCCGGTTATATTAGTGCACCCTATAGAAAATAGTACGAGAAACCACTTTATCTGGGAACCATAGAGATGTAATCCATAGTTATCATGAGTGAATATAGAGAGTGGCAGTCTGAATGAGATTGCGAAGACAAATTGAAAATCAAATTCTGCAGGCAAATCATCAACGAATACTCAACTGTGATTCGCTAAGAAGTAATGCCTGACTTCTAATCACGAATGAAACTCGCGATTCAGCTCCTCGCCTGCCTGCAGCTGCCATGTTTCTAATACGCTTGCAATCTCCCATAGACTTTGTTTAGAACACCCTTAGAAACTCCCCATACTGGTAATTGTAGGGTTGTTAAGGGTGTGTTTATTTCCATAGAATTTGCACCGGAATTTGCAAGCGTATTGTCCCCGCCTCAATGAGAATGAGATGAGCACTCTATAGATCACCTTGTATTCATTACATCTCTATGGTTGGAACAGAGGAATTTGTGTGTAGAGATCTCGATAGTTGATCGTGAAGTATTACTTGATAAGGATTTAATTTGCGTAGGCAGTGTTTGTTGAATTAAATGATCCAATTGTTCACAGCTTGTCTCTCTCGATAATCTGATTATTCCTGCCAAAATATGCGTAATCATTATCAGTTATTAAAATAAACACTTATTCATCGATCCATTGTGATTCTACAAACAGAATAGAAGATGATCTCTCAATCTAAGAAGTGTCTTGCTTTGAGAACGGGATGACTTGTGGTATCATGAGATCAGCCTCATTTTTTTTCTCGATTTCATTATTTCTATTGGGATGTTTAATGTCTACCCATTATTTGTACATTTAGGTCGACTCGATCAATAGACTGCGTCCGCAATGTCCAGTCAGGTATCAAACTTTATGCATTCCTCGTCCTAGACCGGCCAGTGGTCTTGCCGACTCTTCACAGAATAGTAATAACAATAATTCTTCTAACCCAAACGCTCAATTACTATCCGCTTTAACTGAAGATGATGACAGTGAAGAGAGAACTCCGTTTGTCTACCTCAAGTGCGGCCATGTTCACGGAAAACACGAATGGAAAGCAGAAAAGGATACTGAGTGAGTGATATAAATTACTCATTTTATCGATTATCTACAATCTCTCTCTCTCAAATGTGAGTGATCGTAGATTACTAATTACTCACTTTATCGATTATCTACACACTCTCTCTCTCACTCAAATGTGAGTGATTTTAAATTACTCACTTTATGGATTATCTACAATCTCTCTCTCTCTCTCTCTCTCAAATGTTAGTGATTGTAAATTACTCACTTTATGGATTATCAACAATCTCTCTCTCTCTCTCAAATGTGAGTGATTGTAAATTACTCACTTTATGGATTATCAACAATCTCTCTCTCTCTCTCAAATGTGAGTGATTGTAAATTACTCACTTTATGGATTATCAACAATCTCTCTCTCTCTCAAATGTGAGTGATTGTAAATTACTCACTTTATGGATTATCTACAATCTCTCTCTCTCTCTCTCAAATGTTAGTGATTGTAAATTACTCACTTTATCGATTATCTACAATTTCTTTGTGTGAATGTATCAATCATGCAAATCCTAAAAGCATGCTGCATTAATCGAGTGATATAAAATGAATATTTTCAATGCATCATCTACTCGTATAAAATCGGTTTTTCTTGTGACCTATTTCAGCACAGTCAATAATCGCACATGTCCCCTTTGTCTTCAATCCGGACCTTTTGTTCCTTTACAACTCGGTTTGGAAACTTCATTTTATGTAGATCGAGAAAAGGCAACTCACGGCTTCTGTCCTTGCGGTCATTTTGCTTCAAAGAAAACCATCGAGTAATTTATTACCATAGAGATGTAATCCAGTTATTATGAGTGAATATAGAGTGGTAGTCTGAATGAGATTGGAGAGACAAATTGAAAATCAAATTCTGCAGGCAAATCGACGAATACTCAACTGTGATTCGTTAAGAAGTAATGGCTGACTTCTGATCACGAATGAAACTCGCGATTAAGCTCCACTGCCTGTAGCTGCCATGTTTCTAATTGGTCCCTCAATGAGAATGAGATCACCACTCTATAGATCACCTTGTATTATTACATCTCTATGGTTATTATAGGCTATTTTCATTGATTGCTTATTTATTATTGATTAGATATATTGTATTTTTATTCTGTATTTTATGATTAATACATCAGTAGTTATCGATTCTCTCTCTCTCTCTTATAATGATTTGATTGATTATTATATTCATTATTACTAATCTGTCGATTTTATTCACAAGTGGTATTTATTTACTGATGAAATAATTATGATAGTTTCTGCTTGAATGATCTAATTTTTATACTTTTTCTCCAAAATCGATCTGAGAGTTATTATGGGAGATGCTTAGAGAAAATGTTGCGAATTTCTCATCTGCACTGATATTAATCTATTTTGCTTCTCTCTCTTATTTCTATTTAGATATTGGTGTTCTGTGAAGCTTCCTAATCGAAACAATTATGAAATGCACAGTCTTTGTCCGTTCTGCGCTAGAGTGATTAATTCAGGCCCAGTGAGAGTTATCTTTCAAGACGATATCTCTTAGAACAACACTATAAATATTCTGCATGGATGTATAGAGACAGTCGAGATTGTAATCAGCATTCGCTCATATTCAATGTGAATAATATTATCACCTTCATTTTAATGCATCGTAAATAACTTCAAATTAGCTGATCTACCATGATAGATATCATTTCATTTCATATTTTGGAAGCACTCTGATCCCATGCTATTTTAGTAGTGGTAGGTTTGTCCTATATGATACCATTCTTAATGACATTCCTTCATTGAATCTATAATTTCATTATAAATAGAAGCAGTACTTGGTAAAATTGTGTGGATTTTGCAGTCAGTATAAATATTCAATGGAATCTTTAATTTGGTCATTTTCTATTCTCTATTCAAATTGTCAATATTTAATTGGAGATAGCCCATAAATTAGCTAGCCTGCATTAAAGAAAAACCAATTTAACTTTGTGTCAGTTATAATTCCTTTGAAAACGAGTTGGACATTTCCCATAATTCGAAATGACTTCGACATTTCCAGATCTCTTTCATTAATTTCCTAATTCTTTTCATCAAAGTATTTTTGTTATGCCTCCATTATTTTTAGCTTCTTTTAGTAGCACCACTCCTTGTACCATTATTGTTTACCCCCTGTTCTATAATCTGAAAATCATTTTTTGTCCCTAAACTGGACTAACTTCTTTCTTCCCTTTTATTGCACCGCGTGAATTCATATTTAAGTGTGGCGATTTATTTCGAAAGTTTATTGATTTAATAAAATCTTAAATGTAAAATCACAATAAAATCATTTTAAATGAAATAATTTTGTACTGATTCATTCTTTTTTTAAAATCACCCAGTCATCAATTTAAATGAAATTTCATAACATGATAATGATTTTTTGTTTTCTTGCTTTGTGAATGTGATTTTTACATGGCATTTTCCATCAATCATGGCGTTGAAATGTTTTATTTATTCGATTATTCATTGTAATATTCTTGTTTTATTTGTTAATTGTACCATCATGTATCAATGAGTTGACTTAGTATTGTCATCCTCAAATTTTATTTATTTTAAGTCATTTTTACCTAACTTATTTATTTATTTAGATATGTTTTATTTATTAATATTTAAACTTAAATTTTAATCGCATGTACATAACAGATGTTTCTGTTTTCATTTCATTTCATTATGAAGAATAAAAATGCTAAATAATAAAAATTGATTTTAATTTTCTGATTCATCAATAGATCCTATTCCTCCAGATTTCTATAGTCTATCTTGTCTATCGTGTCTATCTTTTTTTATTGTCTTCTGCAAATCAGATAATTATATTTTTTTATTTGGTTTTGGTCACATACCTAATAGTTAGCATATCATAGAATAAAATGTATGTACCTTAATATTTATATAGCAGTAGGTAACCATTTATAATATTTTTTAAAGCAAATAAATAATGTGAGGCAGAGTAAAAAAATCTACGAAAAAACGTATGACACTGAAGTAAAAAAAAACTTGGATCATGGATTTTGGTCTGTATTCCAGAACGGCTCTAATATTGCTAAATCAGTTAAGAAATTTAAAATACGACCATTAGACAATACTCTAGATACTACCTATAAAAATAATAATACATTATTCAATATACTAATTATATTAATAATAAAATCGATTAACATGATGTTAATATGTAATTAATATTTTGTTTTAATTCGTCATAAATACGTAACATTATTTTAATTAAATATTTAATTTACTGCTATGCCTAATCACTTTTTTACTTCACCAATTGAATATTTAGAATCAAAATGACTTTAGTGATCATTTGATAAGTTCACCTGAACCATGAGAAGTCTTTATTTTTAATATGCATTGTAGTGGACCAGCAAAAGATTACATACTTGGGTAAAAGTCTGTTAATCATTTTTTAATTAGTTTTATCTAATTAAGGGCGAGTAAAATTGAAAGTGTGGATGGCGTCCCCTGCCGGACCCAAATTATGAAAACTAGAAAATTTTAGGAAATAAGGTTAAAACATAGCGGATCAATTTATTCATAAATCTCATTTTTTTAGGAAATTTTATTAATAACAAACCCGAAAAAAACGAAACTTACATGAATTCGCGCTTATTTTTTACTTTTAATATTTAACGTATTTAAAGTGTAAATCCTATTTTTGTAATACATATATTATAAATTACATATCAATATATAAATGCATATTATAAATGTTTTATTTGCTTTCGTGATAAAATTTATATTACTTTTAGGAAATGTGCTATAATTGTTTAAATCGCAATATATTCTAAAAAATCGTTTGTTTTTTATTATCTGTTCCTTTAATGCTTTTTCGATATATTTGAAACAAATTAATAACATGATGCATGTTATCATATTTTTTATCATCCATTGCGATTTAAACAGCTAGTAAAATAATTTGATGGTGAATGTGTATACTATTGCTCACTCTAGATTTTAAATATTATAAAATAAGTCTAGTGTATGTCTTATAAAGTATTTCAGGTGTAGGGTCCATTACACAATGTAAATTCGTCTTTAAATTGCATTTCATACTTAAATGAACGTTAAAATCTAAGGAATACTATAAGATTATTGTTTTATTTTATTACGTTTAATAGCAAAATTTCAAAATTCTGAATTGCGTTTTAATATTTTGTTTTTTATTTTTTTTACAATATACCGATTACAAATTGCTTTCTGATGTCTGAAGTTTTGGTATGTATGTACTTTCTACTTGAATTTTTTTATGAACCAGATTCTGTTACTTTATAGCTTTTAATATATATGTTAAAAAATGTAATTATAATTTTGTTATTGTATGTAAAACTGATGTCATTAAACCTATGTGACTTGTCACTTACTATGACATAGGACACAACCAAAAAAGGGAACATTGATAATTGAAATACTGCATAAATAAGCACAAATTATTAAATAAATACTAGTATTTTTTAAAAATTATTTACCACTTAATTGACAAATCATAATTTTATTACAACTACGTAGTTTGAACTTGTTTAATTATGACATGTGTTGTCTGAATTGACATAAAAAACCATGTACATTCTTGTTGATTATTTAATTTTGTTTATTCTTATCCTTTGACAAATGAGGCCTCAGGGCCGGCATAAGCTATGCTCAAATTTTAATAAGCCATTAAAAACTTATTGGATTTTATTACATCCATCATATATAGTCTATCCTTTGACAAATGACACCTCAGGGCTGATATAAGCTGTAACTGTAATTGATTTGAATTAATAAAAAATTATTTATGTTTAACATTTAAATAGATGTTAAATTGCTTATTTTTCACGTGAGAGACATCCTAGAACTATAAAATTCATTCTAGGATAGAAATTGTGAGTTTAAAATGGCGGATATTACATAGTGTGTTTGGTATATTTCATGGCATGGGGGTTAAAAGCCTCTGCTGACTAATGTTATTTGCAGTCGGTTTGTCCATCAAATAAATCAAATAATATCGCATTAAATTCTAGAATAGAAATTTAATTTAAAATGGCGGATATATGCAGTGTGTTTTGGTATATTTCATGGCATGGGGGTTAAAAGCCTTCGCTGACTAATATTATTTGCAGTCGGTTAGTCCATTAAATAAACTAAACAAAATAATATCATCACGTTAAATTAATTATTCTAGGATAGAAAATTGAGTTTAAAATGAATTCTAGGATAGTTCTAGGATAGAAATTGAATTTAAAGCACTCTAGCTAGCAGCACTCTAATAAATAATTTACTGTAGATATTTTAACAAAAACTAGGCATGTAGTAAAGATAGTAAGATTACAATATTATGTATTATGTAAAATATTTGTAATATATTTTAGATTTGTGTTCAAATTTCTGAAAGAGCTGTCTTGAGAGGATGGATTGGGGTATTAATAATGCCAAATTTAACATTAGGAGAAGTTTTTCAAGTAAATGTATTATTGTTAAATTAATTTAAAATACTATATGCATTTTTACATTGTATTTTACTATTAATTACTATTATATTTTATAGGGTTTTGTAGCTGGCACAATTGGCAATCAAGAGTCCTTAGAGGAAATATATTTCAATGCTGTAAACACAGCTCGTGTTAGTGAAAAGATTATGTCAGTAGCGATAGCTTTCCCTTTGAATGCGAGTATAGAAGCAGTTACTAAGGTAAACCATAATTCAATGTTTATACATATATACCTTTTCATTTATTTTTAGTGCATTAATATTGCACTTTATGTTTCTATTAATTTTATAGTTAATTATAGACAAAAGCTTTAATATATGACATTATAAATTAATATGATAAATTAACTTTTAGTATATTTTTTTACAAGCTGCTCAATCCTATTATATAATTTTTAATTAATTTTTCAATGGATGACCTTATATCCTACATACATATATTTAGGGAATTGTTTATAAAACTATAATATTATCACAATACATTTTAAATACAATTTAGATCGCTGGAAACTGTATTCATTTTGTCATAGCGACAGTGAAGGCAGCTCCTAAAGGCCCTACAGATGCTTTCGCATCCATGATGGGAAGAACCCAAAGTATCGGTTTTTATCCTTCTGCTAAGGGTCATAAGGACAGAAAATATGATCTCTTTAATGCAATTGTCGAATGGCTGAAGGAGTCAAACCTCTCATGGACGATCTCAGGTGCCCAGTCAACTGGTCATCGATACGTGAACGTTATTCGTGACATTATCTGGTTACTGTCTCCTCACAAAGACAAGCTTTCATCTAAAAGTTGTCACATTCCCAGCTTCTTCCCTCAACTCTTTTTTACCTTCAATGACCCTGCGGCCTATAAGAATATTGCTCCCCCATTGATTCCTGCAAGGCTTCTTGAGTTATCGAACACTCTAGGCTTTAGTCTTCTGTCGTCTTTTATGGCACAAGAAAAATGGCAAGGTCATCGTAAGGCAGGTGTAGCATTGAATGCAGCCATTTTAAAATATCTCAATTTGCTGGGTCAGGAGAAGGAAAGATCCAAAGAGCGTCACAGTAGGTGAGTAAAAATTATTACTCAAATTTATCTTATTTCCATCACAAATTTTCATAAGCTTACATTGATGTTTTCTATGGGAAATGTACATTATAAAATATATAGTCATGATTAATAATTATTAAAATATGTATGAAATAACAGAATTGGCATTTCACTAGCGTAATGTCAAACATAGACTCATATTTATTAAAATACTTTGACATTTTAACAGTGTAGTTCATTTTAGCTCATTTTATAGGCACTCGATCTGCGCTCATATTAATATCTTTTAATGTAATAAATATGCATGTTTCGCAGTAAATAATCATTAAAATATTTTGTTTAGATTACATCAACCTTCCGACGTTTTTCATTTTGATGAAATTCCAGTTTCCACTGGAATCTTGGCAGAAAAAATTCAGAAAATCGATAAGGTTGTTGTCCGCACTCCTTGTTATGTTGCGGTCGAGTTGACAAATCAGTTACCTGAAGATAGAAAACGTCGTTTTGATATTTTACAAATATTGAAAAAGGGACTATCTTCTGCGTGCATACTATTCTTTCACACTGAAAGTCGACCTCACTTACACTGGCTGTGGAAGATTCCAGATGGGGTCTCGACCACAGATTTGTTAAATCGCAATATGAGAATTGTGAAGGAACTCGAAAAGGGTATGCGACAATGCCGTACGTTTTAATTATAGATTTTACATATTTGTAAAGAACTAATGCATGATTCGTCACAGCCGGATCACTCCGACGGCAAAGAAATAGAAACTCGTCTATGTCGTTCACTTGCATTGGGCATGACAACTGTAAAGGGCTGTGTTGATCTCAGGGAGCTGAATTCGTCGAAACAAAAATACCTACCTTTTCTTCAATTGTGTGTTGACGAGATTGAAAGAAATGTAATATCATATCACCTACTCAACGGATGCATTTTAAAAGCAATTCAATTATAATACACGATTTGATCATATTGAAAATTATATGATCAATTTTGTTATGCTTACGTTTATTTTTAAAACTTCTTTTTATTCTTAGGTGGAACATACTGCGTCAATGACAGCTGTCCATGAACGTCGTCATGAAAATATCACTTTTTTGGCTCAAGCAATGTCCGTACCATCTCTGCATAGGGAATTATGCAATCTGGCATCTGTAGGTATGCTTATACCCAGTATCCAATGGCTCCGGTTACAGTTGTATCCATCGACAGTATCGGCTGCTGCGATGAAGCACACAGGAAGGCTTGCACTTAAATGGCAAGTACAGTCGAGAACTTTCCGTGCAGAACATCCGGATTTTTTTTATGTAGTTTCACTAATGAACTACCTGAAAGAAATGGCTCACATGGTAAGAATAAATTGATTCATCATTTATCAAAAGTGGTAAAAAATAATTGTATCAGCTATCTATAACTTTTGTATTGGTAATTAAAAATTGAAGTTTTAATGATTTTCATGCTAAAATTATAATAGAAAGTCAAATGTAATGTATCAATCTTAATAAGTTATGGGATGTAACAAGAATGTTGAATATGATTATTGTTAAAAGTGAAAAAATCGACTAGTCAAATTTAGCTTAAAATGTTGTTAAAATGACGATTATAATACATAATATTAATAATTGCGCTACTTTCTATTTATGTAAATTTAAATAAATTTTGATTTAAACTTTTAGTATCGTCAGTTTTCTACCTATGTCGCTATCGACGACAAGCACACTATTAAGGTCGGAGAACCTGGTTTTCTTGTGGCCGTTATTGAACGTGGGAAACGTGTACTGGTGTCAAAGGACCTGACATTTGTTGTGGGAGACCATGATTTTACTCGGTTTTCTATTACACCGTCTGTTCATCTTGTAGTAGACATTCCTGAATTGAAAACTAAGTCATGGTTTGGTGGACAGCCTTTTGTAATTTTTAAAGAAAACGCATTCCAACCATCTTCATCCCTCCGGCATTTTACAGAATTGATGATGATCCTTGCTGGAACGACTATCAATCCATGCTTATTTCTAACCTTTGACGGTGGTTCGGATCACAATATAGCCCATGGATCTTGCAAGTTGGTTTTGCTGGCGCTATTTCTAAATCTTGATCTCGATTGCTTGATTGCCTGCCATTCCCCTCCTCAAAATAGTTGGTAAGTGTTGTAACGTATTTTTTACATATGTACCTTTTAGGACATTCCTCATGACGCTGATAGCTTTCTTTCCCGAGTGTTTACAAATAATTCATTGACATGTCTCACTGCCATTGAAAAGCCATATTCCCATATGTTTTCTTTGCGGAATTGACAGCCCCGTTCACGAAGTTGCAGGATTTTTCCCCTTTTGTACGGATTGCAGCAACAAAGGAAAACCTCCCTTCAGTTGCAGAAAAGTAATTTAGTTGTTAAACTATAATACTATTACTATTAAAGGATTACTACACTTTTTCATTGTTACTATAATCAAAGAAAAATAGTATAAATGTTTATTTTTATTTAACTTTAGACAGTTCGTAGTTTTGAAAAGAAGAAAAAACAGGGCGAATCGCAAGAAGACATACGTTTCTTTTTTAAGAAAAATGGTATGGACAATTAAAAATTATGTATATATATATATTCATTTCATAATATTTAATTAGTAACTTTTAAAACCTTAAAGATCCACGTGAAGATAGTTTATCGTCAGAAGATACTTCAATACTAGATATTCCGCCATCCCCAAAACGTCCTTCAACAACAAAAAGCACTGTTCAGGAAGGTAATATTTTACCATGTTGTCATCATTTGTTAGATTTGTCCACATATATGTAATATATCTTGTCATAATGATCATTTTTTTCACCAAGCATAAAAATGTAATACAAAATCGAACGGGCCTATAAGGGAGACAGCGTATATATAGTAATAAGTACTATTACCCAATCCATAACTTTAGTTAAGTACCTTTATAATTTGCAATTTAGGTAAATTAACAACTTAGGTACAATATAATGATAAAAGTGCTCTGAGTCTATTTACATGTTTTACATTTTATAGTGGCATTCTATAAATTACCAATTTTTCCTATTATAACTGGTCAGCTCCTCAGTCTGCTGAAGCACGATCTTCTCAGTCTGTTCAAGCACGATCTTCTCAGTCTGTTCAAGCACGATGTTCTCAGTCTGCTCAAGCACGATCTTCTCAGTCTGCTCATTCACCTCAGTCTGTTCAAGCACGATCTTCTCAGTCTGCTCATTCACCTCAG
>JAYMFX010128104.1:0-12476 GCA_036784945.1 Monocelis spectator | reverse complement strand
TTGGTGGGACAAAAGCAGCGATATGCGTTTCTGTATTTTAGAGAGTGAACTCTCTTGGTATTATTACTCTATGATTTAAAGGATGTAGTCCCGATAAAAGCTTTAAAAACTAATCCTGACAATTACCCTGATGGTTGCTCCGCTGTGAAGCATCGCTGCCACTGTTATCCATATTATTATTCTCCTCTCGAATATTACAATCGAATGGTACAGCGAAATCATCGTCGAAGAAATATTCTCCATTATCGAGCAGGATCGATTGTTGACCAGCTATTCCAGAGGCATTCATTAGTTTATTTGTTTGGGACGTCTGTGGTGAAATATATGATGACTAGTAGAGAATGATAACCCTGATAGTACCTATTATGTATTATGAAGTATTTCAACAGTATGCATGAAATTATGAAAAAACCCAGAACAACATTACTGTATAATTACAACAAAATATAACAATAAATAAGCCCACTACCAAAGTAAAACTATTTATTTATACCATAATTGATGAACGCAAAGATGAGTGATGACAGCCACAGGTACACTTTGCACTGTTACTACATGGATATACCATGTTACTTCTGAAATTGACACAATAGAAGATCCAAATGCTTTGCTTTTTAAAAATTATCCCCCGTAAAATTATCTATCAAATCAATCAAAAACTATGATGAAAGGCTGAAAATAAAATCTCAACAATTTCTCGGCTATTTTTAAAAATTAATTTTATTTGTATATCGGTGAAATTTATTAGATAATAAAATGCATTTTAAGAACATGTACATGCAATAATGGAATTTAAATACTACTCACAATTTCATTTTTTTCATTTTGGGTCGTGCTGTAGACATTGCAATTTATAAAATTTGGATTAGTAGAAGTTTTGTAATTTTCAGTGATTCCAATAGACATACTAAATCAAATACACAACTCTACATGCTTTGATATCTAAAAAATAAAATTTTAATAATATGAACACTTCCCCACAACTAATTAGTTTTTCAATGTAATTTGAATTTCCTAAAACAAAAATTATATATAATATAATAATAAATATATTAATATACATAAAGTGCCAAAAATAAAAAAGGATCTATCTATCTCAAATTTTGATAAAACAAATATTTCTTAAAACTGCATGCATAACTAACCATCAGTGTTAATCATTAATTATCAAGTTTTATTTTTCCTATTCTAAAAATTGAAAGAGTGCAGTTTGCTGAATTTTTGATGTGCTTCCAAAGATCTGAACTGTATGTCTAATTAATAGAATTATTCAAAGGATAAAAAATAATCAAATTGGACTTAACCATAGAATTTCAGAAAACATTTTCTAACACCTGTCAAAAATAACAACAAAATAATTTTATCTTATGACAATTTGATAATAATGAAAATAGTATTCTAAAAACTAGAAATTCTATCTAAACCAATGTTAATTATTTTTAAAACAATTTAGTGACAAAGAAATCTTCATTTAAAAAAGGATTGATGTTGATTTTAACATATAATGTAAAATATTTTAATATGCACAGTAAGTATGTAAGTTATACTAGAACTTAAATAATGTTTAATTTAATACATCTTTTAAATTTTTTTTAATGTTCTGGAAAAGGTATGGGCAAAAAAAATGAATTAAAACTTATTAATCCAGGAATGTAAAAAATGATTTAGCAAGAATATTTTATATGCATATTTTTTAATTGTCTGTCAAGCAAATGTAAAAGTAGTGCAGGTAATGTAAAAGTAGTGCAGGTATTATATGCTTAGTGACAAATGAATGCATATTCTTATATGCTTAAGTAAAGCATTGTTATAATTTCATCCTATGATTTTAAATAAGTATAATATTAAATAATTAGTATAAGATAATATTTTATTTAATTAGGAGTTTATACTACAATTATATGAAATTATGAATTTTAATTTTAAAGAAAAAATTATTTCAAAAATGAAATTATATCAAATAAATTTGAAGGATGCACTTGTCAAAATGGTTCTTTGTCAGGTTGTAGAATTTGAAAAAATTTATGCAAACAACCAATCTGATTTGAGAATAGCATCAATATATGATTATAACTGGAGGATGTCAAATTTAAAATAAGAATAAGAATTTGTTCATATATAGTTTGACATTTTAAGTCTATGTTGAGTGTAGTAAATAACAAATTGGTAGAAATGTATTGGAAATTAAAGTACAAGCAATTTTTATCATTACAGTTAAGGTTGCATTATACCTATAACATTAACGGAATTTTCAAACATACTCTATACATAAGAAAAGGCTATTTTTTAAATATTATATATGTTATACAAAAATATGATATCGACAGTTATTGATACTTCTAATTTTTATAATGATATATACTGTGTATAGAAGCAGCTAATAAAAATCTCATATTTGAATAATAGAATTCATCACCTCTCGTTATTTTGCAAATAGATTTACGGAAGACAACCATAAATTAGTTTGTTTACAAATTTGAAAATGATTTCCAATTAAAATATAGTTTTGCTGTATTTAAACACCCTTAGTATACATACTAGCTTTGGTAACAAGCCACAGAGAACATAAATTACACTGCAGAAACTAACTAAAAATATACGATTATTATTGAAAACTTCAAAATTTATAAATGGTATTTTTGTAATAATAACCAATGTTAATTAATTCATTTTATCCAAATGCATTTATTATATTATAAACATGTCTACGATAAACACTATTAATATGATATCAATATCATTATACAGATTATTTACAACAGATACCTTATTTTAAACGACTTCCTATTCATTAAAATATTTTATTCAAGAACCATAAATAATTTGCTTATGTAGAAGAATTGATTATTTGTGATACTCTTATATTTATTTACAATTATACATACTACTACTATTTACATCAATTTAAACCTTTTCAGAAAAGTCATCAAATGATAACACAACTACAGTTTGTTCGTCATCGATAAGGATAACAGCTTCTTCTTTATTGGACCTTTTTTCTATCAATTTACCCTTCTGAAAAAGAAAATGGTATTTAGTAGGGTAAATTAAGACAACAACAAATAATATCAAAATATCAACCATCCTAGGTTCACAATTAACAGCCCATGGCACAATTGTTTCTCAAACTATTAAACTAAAATTTCTATTATGCATCATGTCATGAATTGCTTAAAAGACAATGTACTGAATTAGTAATACCTGGCCACTATGTTCTCCTCTGACAATCATGACAGAAGAATCAACGACTTTTGGCACAACAGTTTCCAAGTATTTAAAAGGAACACCTAAAATAACAAAACTACATAATTATTTGAAATATTGCCCAAGAGCACATATAAGCATAAACAAGCAAATGCTTACAATTGTGGCTTATTAAATAGAACAAGCTGATTTCTATTCTATATACCTATCATCATTTTCTAATCGAATTAATTAGGATGCATTTAAACATTACAAAACAAGTAAAATCACCTTCCACTAATCTTCCCTCATCCGTCTGACAGTTGCAGATACCTCTTGAAACAACATCAATAACCTTCATCTAAAAATAGAGAGTTATATGGTAGGTACCTATACTATTTTAATCGTTCTGCTAAATCCAACTGATTGTTTTTAAATGAAAAAAACACCAACCTTTTCTTTATAATATTTACCACGCAGGAAATTCTTGTCGATCAATCTAACCCGAATACCAGGCAGAACCCAATATCTACCATTAGCTTCACTATTGGAGCATCTGTAATGTTGACAATGAAATAAACTTTCTTATAGGAAAAACAATATCGATAAAGTTTAAGCAAAATAATGCGAAAAAACCCCGACTTACTCTTCTTTTTTGTGAGAAGAATGTTTTGGTTTCTTGTCTGGTTCTCTTTCAGATTTAACAAAGATATCGGATGATTTTCTCTTATGAGATTTCTCGACATATTCGGACTTCATTTGAGCTTCACGAGCCATACGTTCATCCGAAACCTTTTTATAAGAATCCGCTTGAATTTTATCTGAAAACAGAGATGGTGGGACAATAAGAATAAGAATATTTGCATTTATTGCAGATTTGACAAGCGCAAAGGTGATACATATAAAAATAACTAAGAATAAAAACTAATGCGTCATTTCCCTCTAGAATTCCTTGCTATTAAAAATAAGTTTACCTACTAATATATTTTGAGTATTTCTGATATTCCACCTGATTTACTAATTTGACTGAGTGCTGAGGTATATTGAGAACTTCCTTCGATACAGAAGTTCTAAAAAAAACTCGACCATCATCACCATCAATGCTTTCAATCTATAAAAAAGAAACAAGAATAAAGTTTTCAACTAGCTATAAATAGAAAATCAGGCCATATTATTCATTGTCAATATAGATTCAAAGCTAGATTACCCAAAGTTAACGGGGTGAATTTTCGCTTAAATTAGTTAAACTTACAATGCCATACAAACTGGCGTGTCGACCCATGATAATCTGGCTGTAGGCACCAGTCTTCCACACCAATTCCTCCTCATTCTTTGAGGAATTTTTGGACTGCGCTTGTAAAGCCTTTTTTAAAACATTGGGATCTGCTCCAAGACCGAGACCTTTGGGACGGATGTAGACATCTTTTGGCCTGAAAGAAGAAAACCAATTAAGAGTTTGAAAACATATAGATGGTCCTTAAAAACAGCTTATTAATGCAAGTGTTTGCAATCTAATAATAGCATTTGCTTTATTGAGTCGAGCACATATTCAGTTTAAAATTGATAATGCATTTTACTAACATAAATAATAATATGAAGCGTTAACAGTTACTTATTAATAATATTATTAATACAAATATAATTTATAAATAATACTTGGAGTTTTTTTTCTTATCATCAGGTTTCCAACCCATTCCTCTCAACATTGCAGTGCCAAAATCAACTATTGATACTGATTCATAATTAGCATCTTCAGGCTGAAAGGAAGTTATGAAAATTAAAACACTATCGCACAATATATCTTAAAATAACTATTTAAGCATATATTTTCTATAGAAAATTTACATCTTCAGAGTCGCTATTGTTATTGTCAGTATTGGTGATAGTCAATGAAGTTATGGGTTGTGAGAAGATGGAATGTTGTCCACTAGATTCATTATCCCATTCTTTAGCTTCTAAAATAAACAATTTAAGTTAACAGAAAATTATGTAAAATACAGTGAAACACAATCAACACAGAGAATATTTTTGTGCTGATCTTTAGGCAGTCAGTATGGAGGTAGCCTATCAATTTTTGCTGTCTGAGAACTATCTGGTGAATTTAAAAATCTGACTTAATCCCTGCATTAACAACTATCAGTGAGCTGTCTAAATACTATTGTCTATGATATTGATACTCTTACAGCTGTTATACTCTCTATAGTCTATAAAATATGAAACCTTATATAAATTGTATTTCATTTAAAGTACATATATATTTTTAACAAAGAATTGGAGCAATATGTAATACCTGCTTTCAATTCTTCTAGAGCTTGATTTACCAATGGATCACTACTATTAGCATTTAACACATTATTAGTTTGGTTTTCTCTTTTCAAAATGGACTTCTTAGATTTGATCAATGGAATAACAACTTGTTCAACTTCCTGTATAAGAGGCTTTGAGCTAAAATATAAAGCAAGTGAAAAATAATAGGTACAATATATATAATAATATTGTAAGCTTAAAAAAGGTATTTTTTGCAAAAACATCTTAGTATTTAGGTAAAATGATATTAAATAACTTTGAGGGAGAGATGTTTGTCTACATATTTTTTAAAAGAAATAATTATATTTTATGTTGTTAATTAAATAAGATACTGCTAAACATTGTCCTAAGTTAATTTCCTATATTTTATTTAATGCCCACTTTTCTCAATAGATATCTTAAGCTTAGGCATATATTAATAGTATATTGATTTTCATGTATCATGAAATAAGGAAAAATTGTATGAGGAATACATTTAGCAGTAAATAAGAGATTTTTTAATGGATTGATTAAAGTAATAAATAAATATAAAGCATATAAAGCAGATTTAGCAATACATTGCTACATTCAAACATTGGATTTTGCTGTTGAATCCATTGAATCCAATAAATTATAGATGTATAAATATTGTTTATACTTATTTACATCTTTTATGGATTTAATGATAAATTTTATTAAAGGTAAATTATCTCATAAACAAATAAATATCTTGAAGGAATATGCTACAAATGTAAAACTTCCATAATCTTTTTCTTTGACATAGCAGTAAATTGTATGAATTAGAAATAGAATTTTAGAAGATCAAATAAAACAAGAAAAGTTATAAACTTTATATGCTATTTGAATTTTGAAGTACCTTTCAATTTTAGTATCACTTATTGATGTAACATAATCTGTGTTATTATCTTTATTTGTGAGAGACTCAGGTAGCTTGACGTGACAAACTTTAGATTTTGTGGCAGTTTTGGACATTGAAAATGAAAAAGGCTTGTCTGAGATCTCCATGTTTTAGACCGAATACAAGATATTCTTTGCGAAAGTTTCAAAATGTAGGGAATAAATTAAAGGCGCCTAAAATAGAATTAGCTTCTTTAAACAAGAGAATTATTTAATCGATCATTTCATTAACAACTAGAGCTCAGAGGAGATTAGGTAGTTACTAAATATGAGTAAAGTAGATTAAGGATTGAAAAACCGAGGAATACTTTTAATTGCTTCGATATGTTTATTAGGCATTAAAATCGTATATCTTTATTGTATCTTTTGGTATTATAAATTAAAATTTTGAATTATTGCTTAATTATAAAACTTTTAAAATACAAATTATTTTTAAATATTTTGTTTGAATAAACTAATGTATTTTTATTAATATTTTGAGGTCATATAATCATCTGATTGTCCGTCTATTTAATTTTTTTCAAGATACTTACAGAATTTAGCAAACTTTTAAGAATGCCATTTTTAGGACAGGATTGGCGAGATCCTGGAGATCGTTGGACTAAGGATCCTAATGGTTCTTGGGAAAAAGCAAAAATTTGTCGATTGAGAACATTTGAAATGCTTAATGACAGTTTAATGAGAAGGTAAATCGTCAAAAATATAAGTTTCCATAATTCTAATCAGTTATAACGAAGTATATGTTTATTCCATGATTTAATTGGTTAAATCTGGAAATATAATTATATCTCATTTGTTTTGTTTTTCTCTTATTTTAAACCAATTATACTTTTTACGTTTCTAATAAACAAATCCACATATTATGTCAAAATGGATGAATGGATGAATCCAAAATGCCAACAAAAACTATCCTAAAATTTGATTTTAATGTATGACATTCTTCTTTCAGTCTAAATGATAAATCACTACCTACAGATTGTATAAATCTCTTTATAAATACATAAATAAAAAATATAAATTGGAACTTTGTAATACGGTCTCTAATCCTGACATCAAGCAGACTATAAAAAAGTCCACAAAATAAACTCTAAAGTTTTGAAAGCACACAAATTACAGAAACAAGAATTATAAGGAGTTAAACTGTATCCTGTATCCTTGAGTGTCAAAGCATTAGTCAGAGTGAAACAGTTCATGCTACAATTCAAAGAATAATTTAATATAGTAAAAGAGATATACTGCAGCTTTCTAGAACTGTGGATATATAAAACATTCAAGAAAGAATAATATATTAAATTGTTTATATCACTAAAAAGCTATTGTACATAATGATTTGCTTATCATCCGCAGTAAGTATTTTATATCAATGATTCTTTTAAAGGTATTGATTCACTTCATATTTGAAAATACAAAAGAAATGGTTAATCTGATTGATATAAGTTTGAATTTTTTTAGGATGCATAGGCAATCAATTTCTGGTGACAGTGGCCACAAATATCCAAGTTTGTCTGATTCAATTACAATGGAAAGAGATGCTGCTATGTTTCAGTCCCATGTATTTATTAAAATTGCATCTACTAAGGAAGTAAGTATTATTTATTATTAAAATATGGTTTAATAATCTCTAGGTAATATTTGATAAAGAAATGCAGAAAAAATTATTGACAAAGTTTGTTTTAAGATTGTGTAATCAAAAACTTTTAGAATACAATTACAACAAGTTTAACTGAAGCTTTGGTGCAACTTGACATGAAAATGGCTATTCGTGATATGAGAAGATTTAGTTATGTCACTAAGGTAAGATCTGTTTTGATTTCCTTTTAAAATAAAATTGGAAATGTAATTTTATCATGGTTGAATTTATGGCTACAAATAGATTTGATTTGTTCATTTATAAATCAATTTGAATTCTTAAGCTTAAGAAGACTTGTCTAGTTTATTGATTGATATTTGAAAGAAAAGATATTTTTAGGATATTTCTAGTGTTTATTCATCATGTATATTGTTGACATTATCCTATAAATTGATAAGATAAATTAAGGCTTTATCTTCTCAGCCAGAATTTAAACTTATTGTAAGTATGGTAGGAACTTTCATTTTTTTAATCCTCTTATCAAATTCTTGAAATCAATTAGTAAGTAACTTGTAAATTCTTAAATGGTCAATTGTATTTATTTTTAGATTGTAAGCCTTTTGGTATCAAAGCATCTTCATCAACTAACTGGCAGAACACAAATTTATCTGATCGATTTAATGAGGGAAATTCTCTATCAAGGTAGACAATTTTTTATTTTGAAAATATCTTTCATTAAATTTTTAATTTTTCTTAGCTAAAGTGAATTGTTGAAATATGTCAAAAATTATATCAATTTAAATGGTTTTATATCTCTATACTTCCAATCATTCTTAGTTAATTTTCGGGATAACGAGGAAAATGTTTTCGATAAAATTGAAAAGGGTTCGGTAGAGGGATAATGTGATGAGAGTCATGATATATGTATTTTTTAATCTGTGTTGTGTTAGCAAAAACATGAATTCCATACTGTTAACATATCAGTTCTGAGATTTGTAAAGCCAATTTTTATTCGCTTAACTTATTTGTTTCAAAGTAGATTAGATTAAAATATTGTCGATCTTATTGCAATTAGTTATTAATTTTGCTCAATAGTTCGTGCCAGTAGAAACAACACTGGTGTAATGCGAAAACTGCTTCTGGATCTGAAAACAAGTTTAGAAGACTATGAACATAGTCATATCGGTAGCTCACTTCTTTGGCAAAATCATCACCTAGCTTTGGACGAGATGATTGGACACTTGGAGTCTCCGCCAACTGTGAGTCAATCTCCATTATAGTCTCCATACTCTTAATTTGATTTGATAAACAATTACCTTTAATAACGTTTTTGTACCCATATTAGGATCCACCTTTATCATCAAGTCCCTGCACCCTTGAAGAACTTCCGCCCGAATGTCTCATCCGCATTTTAAGTCACGTGACTTGTCCGCAGGATCTGGAAATGGCCAGCCAGGCCTCCCCCATCCTGCAATCCTTGGTTAATGATGGACTGTTGTGGAAGCAGCTGGTAGTGTATCACTTTAATGAGAATCAGCTGATCAGCATCCTGCCACGTGATGTCACCAGCTTGGATGAGTGTGATCTGCGCATTATCTACAGGCGCCTAGTCAAGCGATTTGGGGAGCAGAATTTCTATTCGGCTAAGCTTCATCTCTGCAGTAATTGTGACTGCTTATTTTGGCCAGTAAGTTATTTCACCAGTGCTGCGTACTAAGAGAACCTCAAGTCACATGGAGAATTTAACTGACATTTATTTTTAGATAATTTGACTGCCTGACGTACCTATCATGTTTGTTAGTTATGTTTTAGATTATTTTATTGAAAACAAATCGTGGTCAAAATTGTACATTTTGTACATATCTTTGTACCTAATTACTCGCCTCTACAAATTTATAATATAGACCAGTTAGTTCGTAAATTTTACAAAAATCAATTAAGAAAGACGGTTGAATTTTAAAAATGTAAAACTTATAAAGATAGACAGAATATTTATGTTAAAATAAGCTACTTTTTGATATTCTATTAAATATAACACATCAATTATAACTGGTATATTTGAAATTTCAGATTTTTGGTCATCCATGCCATTCTCCAGATCAGCCTCAGAGGTCTAGACCGCTGTCTCCTGAAGAATTTATTGTGCTATTTCATCTGTGAATTTTATTAATTCAAGTAAAAATAATTAACTTAAATTATGACTTACCTACTACATACATAATATAATGATTGCGTAATCGAATTTCAATTCGTTATATCTCTATCAAAGCAAATCAATCAGTTCAGAAACCTATTTTAAGATTTTGATATGTATACAAAGATTGCTGATTTGTCATTTTTGTGTAAACTTCTTTGTTTCTGGTATCATGCATTCCTATAATCTCTACTACATATAATTCAACTGTATGCTTTCTTTGTAGTTTTCGATAATAGAAAATGAAGTGTTTATTATTTTACGTTTCTTCTTAAATAGAAAACTATTATTAAGTATTTATTTATAAATCTTTTTTGATTTATTTCTGACTTTGTGATTAATTAAATTAACTGTGATCAGATATATTATACTCCTCGAAAAATTATAAAATGATAAAGTTTTGCGGCTTAGAAATTTACAACTATAAGCAAGGATAACTATTTTTAAAACAGATCAATTTTAAACTCTTCTTTTCAGTTTTGAATGTATTGATATTTTAATCAATGTTTCAGCATATTTGAGTGTCTCTATTTTGTTTTTATTTGGACTCATTTGGTTCACATTCAAAATTAATGATTCTTAATGATCATCAAATGTGTTTTTTTATATCATTGTTTTTAATTTTGAAATAAAATTTTCTATTATGTATTCATTTAACTGTAATTACTGTATTTATTTATTTCTATGAGATTACTGCGTGGATTCTTTCACAATTGCATTTTCCATTTGCATTCTATCATTGTTAACTATTGATTATTCAGAGTTAAATGTTTTATTGTTCATTAATCAGAAGCCCTTGTCCTTCTCTTCGTGCATTTACGTGATTACATTTCATATCACCACCTAATAAATTCATTAAATTATTTTTAGACAGCATTTGTTATCCTGTTTTTATTTATTCATAAGATTACTTTACTTTGGGATTTTTTCCCAAGTTATTATGTATATATATCTGTCAGTTTGTTACTTTTGATTCTAAACAGATTTGTTTCCTAAATTACTTATTGTGATAGAAAAATTATATATTATATCTACATGTAATTTATGTATATGATTTCTGAATCATTCATTGATATGCTTAGAATGTTATAATTTCTTCTCTTGATCATGCTGAATTTAAATCACTGAAATTTCACTTGTAAAAATTGCAATCCATTTTTGAATTATAATAAATTATTGAGATGTAAACAATCGGTATTAATTTAATTTCAATAGAAACACAAAAACTCAATTAAATATATTTAAGGTAAGCTATATTATAACTAAACCTAAACCGTTTTTGATTATGATAGAAAATTATAATGTGTAGTAAGTTTATTCGGTCAAGAGAAAATACAAATGATTATAATAAGTGTAAACTATTTATAGCATGCAGATGGATTTATATTTTATCAAGGCACTGCGTTAGTAATTCATCAGGTTTCAAACAAATTCAAAATTTCAATTGAATATAAATATCTGGAGAGCAAGAGATCTTTCAATATTAAAACGAAATCATACTGTTAGAGAGAGAGAGAGTTCTCTATCTTATGTGTACGCAGCATTTTCTCTTTCAAAATGTTTATTTCATAATTTTGTTGAAAATTATGCAATGATTTTGATACATATTGCAACAAAACAAGAAAGTCTCCCATTCTCGAATTTTGCCTAAACTTCAGTTAAAATGCATTTAAAAATTACACTTCAGTTGTTGTTTTACCCTATCATTTTAATTAAATCCCAAATATAGCTAAATCGTCGCAATAACGGTCTCATCGTATATTCTTCGTTACTGAAGGAGTTTGAATTTTTAAACTGCACTTGAAATATTTTCTCAATTCCTCAACAAATTTTGAATCATGAATTCAATAACACTCAAAGTTAAATTTCTCGATAAAAATGAAATAAGAAGAATCAGTATCAATCAACAACCTATAACAATCCATCTAATAGACAAGGAAGTTAGAAGAGCATATGGAATTAGTAGTGCGGAACCATTGATATTTTCATGGAAAGGTTTGTATTAACTTATATTTCATTTCTGCTTGCATCACATATATTTTCTATAAATTCTAATTTAGCTTAGATAGGTAATTGCCAACTCTCCCTTTTTACCCAAAGCAAGCAATTAAAATAAAACATATTTTATTACATTATTTTATTCTTAAATAAAAAATTGCATGTAATATTCATTAATGACATTAGTAAGTAATACTTATGTGTTAATGAGCAAAAAAAGCAATATACAGGGTGACCGCGCTCCTTAAAACTCCTTAAAACTCCTTGAAAACTCCTTATTGGAGGTGCACCTCCTTAAAACTCCTTAAAACTCCTTAAAAAAATAAC
>JAYMFX010127993.1:0-12481 GCA_036784945.1 Monocelis spectator | reverse complement strand
TCTTACTACACAGCATATATAAACATACCTATTAGTTGAAATAATAACATTTATAGATATTGTTTGAATTTTACACAACATGGTGCGTTGCTAACTTTCCAATCAATATGGTGTATAGCGACCACATACCCTTTTTTCGAAAGAGTAAAATTATGAGAAACATTAAAGCTTTTGTGATTCATATATAACAAAAGTTATTACATTTCACTCATAGAGTAATGATATCTACATATATTCAAACACAATTTATATATCGTAGATATTAATTCGAATTCGTAGATACAACGTTTTCTGATGCAGTTTGAAGAGCTCTATCCAATGGTACTAATGCATTTATCATACAAAACTTGTGAACTTCAGTCTACGCATTCAAAAGTTCAAGGTTGCATTTATTTGGAGATAGAACGCTAGCCAAAGTAAAGATAGGCTTTCTTATGGATTGATTGCACATACAAAGACATAAATCGCAGAATTTATCGTGAGTTTCTCAAAATTGATATTATAGTCTAAGTATAAAAAGTATACAAAAAATATATATTGTAATAACGGTGATTGTAGTATATATATTGAAATCTGTAATTAATTAAATAATTTAATAATTAAAACCCACTTGAACTAAAGTATTTGAAAGTAGATGAAATTGGTATATGTAGGACAAATATTTTTGGACGAAGTATTTATAAACCAAATTTCAGCTCTCTAACTGTTAAATTAAAGAAATGGTAGCCTGATTTTTAATTTTATTAACATTTGTTTTATTAACTGAATGTTTAATCTGGTCCGCATATTTCATATTTTAATTGTGATAGTGGTTGGTTCATTCAAACTTTGAGGGCACACTGTAAAATGACTAAACGACAGAGTTGTAAGTTTAAATTTTAGTTTATGTTGAATTGAATCACAAGTGGAATGTGGTCAATCATCATTAACCAATTTACTATTGTATGTTTTAAATTTATAGACAAAGAATCACACCACCCATCGGTGAAAAAGAAAAGGGAAGAAAGTATGGGAGGTAAGATATGCATATTATTTACATTAAAAATATGGTAAGCAATTATAAAATAAATCTGAACAACAAAGGGGGTCAACTCGATCAGTCCTCTGCCTTTGACTCCCTGAAACGTACAGATGTTTCATTTTCTTTTGTAGTAATTACAAACTCTATGCTTTAGATCATAGAGTAAGCATGCACAATTATTCTCTTAAACTGTAAATTTTAACTATCTACATATATGTATTTATTATATGAGTATAGAGTTTGTGACATGAACTTTGTTAAATGTAAAAATCTTGAACCCTAAACATTTTAACCACTTTCTACTACAGGGCCGCGGCTCTCATAAAAACTGTCCTATGTCATTGTATTACTATACCAATATTGTCTCTTAATGCATTGATGGCTCCTATTTTTTTATTTCAGAAGAAGATTTTCCATCTGAAGATTTCAGCCAGGCCTCTCTTATAGACCACTTTCAAAAAAATGAATCTCATAAAAACCGCTTGTTCTATTTAATACAAAGCTCTGGTGCAGGCAAAACAACATCGATGTTTGATCTTTGTAATGGTGTAAAGGGATTATATTTTACGTTACAATCAAAATTAGTCCAAGTTGCTTATCCTGTAGTAAAATCTGTTGTAAATACATTGGTTGTAACAGATAACAAATGCAGGGATGTGATTTTTCCGGTTTTTGCCGGAAATCCGGCTTTTTTGATCGGATTTTATTGGGTTACGAGATTCTAACCCCCGCCCCGGCTCCGCCCCCCTAACCCCCCAAATGGTCAGGCTCTTTCTTTGGTGGCAACCCTGTGCTAATTTTCCGGTTTTTTCACCATTTTACTATCACATCCCTGCAAATGGCATGATTTCTTCGTATTCCTGAGAAAGTACAAACATTATTTGGACCATAAAGAAACTTTAAATACTTATTTGGATATGCAAGCCATATATGAAGAAACTATCCATGAAATGAAAGAAGGGGATAATGGGAATCTTCCAGAAAAAACTATCCCATTTTATGTTGTTCTTGATGAGGCTCAGCTTTTAGTAGACCAAGACCCAAATCAGAGTGTAAACAAGCTTACTTTGATGATACAAGAATTGGAAGCAAACAATATTGGATTAACATTAATATTAGTTTCTACGAATAGTTCATTGGCAAACTATTGGGAAGAGGCTCCCGGAAAAAGTAATACTTTACGGCAATTGCCAATTATCTATCATGGCCTCTTTGAAAAGAAAATACACAATGTACCGCAGGATTTGTGGTCTATATTAAAAGGAAGACCTCTTTGGCTTAGTATTTATGTTGCGTGTCAAACGAAAAAATGGTTTAGTGATTCAAGTATCCTTCGATTTATTATTCATCATGCTCGGATAAGTCTACATTCTGTTGATGACATTCCATCACTTGTGGTCCGACTAGGGCTCCAAGTTAACGCGACTTCAAGAGAAGCATCCGATCTAAGCAAACTACACTTGGCTACATTAATGGATGTCTCCCAGAAGGGGGATGTGTGCCATGTATACTACCCCCCCCCCCGAAATAATACTTGCAGAAGCGGCTGCAGGCATCTGGTATGGCGGCTCTAAAGAGTGTGTTCGCAAGGAAATGAACAAAGTAAACATGACCATGCTTGTGAAGGCCATCAAAGCACTACGTAAATGCCTTGTAAATGGTGTTGTCAGTTTATCTAAGGCTGAGAAAGGAGAGATGTTGGCAAAAATTCTTATCCTAATGGCTGTCGATTTTACACCTGGGATAAATAAGAATGAAACACTGTATTCTGGTGAAATTGATATGTTTGCATTTTTAAGATTGTTTGGCACGTCCAATGAAAACTTTCCGAATAAGGACTTGGATTGTACTATCAAATTGGTACAGTTTGTAATGTTAAAGGGAAATGTGAATCATATTTCAGTTAATCTTATACAAACCTGCTACGAGAGGTCAATTGCATTGGATATGTCATTTTACCAGCCAGACTTTGACCTAGTAGTTCCTTTTAAGCATAGTGTGGACACAGAAGAAGAAGGGTATGGTGTTATTGTTTTTCAAATAAAAAATCAGTTTGTGCTCAATAAGACTTTTGGAGATATTCACTCTGCCATTCAAGGATCATCTTTGTTTGACAAAAAACTCTTAGTGATCAGCATTGCTATGCATTTCTCTGCCAAAGAAGGCGAAGATGGCTTCACTCAGTACAATACTAGGAGAACACCGGATGCTCTGATGTTCAATATCACCAATTTCGGCCATTTTAATCAGCACATTCCCAATGTGTTAAAAGTTCAATTAAAAGTATTAGCAGATTGTGCTAAGCTTTTTTCCAATTGCTATAAAACATTGCCAGACAACCAGCTCCCCTATGTCCACAATTTACTGCCTATGTAAGTGTTACTTTTAATTTAATTATTCATTGTTATTTTTTTCTTTGTCATACGATTGTCTAACTAAGTAACAGTGCGAGGCTAAAAACCGTATATTTTGTTTATTGTCTATAATAATAATATTTATTTTGTGTAGTGAATCCTTAACCCTAATAGCCGCATTTTAAATCCGTTGGGAGTTTTTCAACCGCTTTGGAGGGAGTAGTCGAGATGACTACCGATAAAAGCGTGTATCAGTTTTTCAGCAGAGTTTAAATAGGGGCGTATTCGACGTATATTCCTTAAGTGATAGTAGATATTCTGCATACGTTATTGATGTGTTGCGATCCATTGGCTATCCATTGAAATACCGAGATTGCGCACAGACTGGACGCGTTTAATCTTGGCCGATATAGATACCGGGGAGTGACACTTTGCTTAAATAATGCTTGCTTCCAATTAGGAGGAGTTCAGTTTTTGTTAATTAATTTTCAATTTGTTAGAGAACATCCAAAGTCTAGCTTTACCGACACTTCAGAGATACAATCGATAGAAGCTTGTTCACTGGACTACTACTCATCAATGTTTTACATTCTTTCGTTTTAGATCCTATGTAAAACAAAAACACAGTTTAGAAGTAAGTTTCTCTAAAATATTTTTAATTTTATTTAGTTTTCAGGATTTGTGTATCTATTATTATCATGTCAAAATTCTTGCTTGTTCAAGGTGGCGATCTCTAATTCTACATGTCTTTGTACTACCATTTTTACACATGCAATTTTAGAAACAAAAGTCTATACCTTTTGGGTCTGTTTCTGTCAACTCATCCGTCGAAAACTCCCCTGTACAGGTATTTTCAAATTTTTATTTCAAATATTTTGTTTTTTGTCATTTTCTTCTTATCACTTCTGTAGAGTATGATGATATTAAAAATCGCCAGTGTTATCAATTTTTTCAGGAAAAGAAGATGAGAGTTTTCCCCCGGAAAATCATTGCTAGACCTGGGCAAACAGCAGAAGAGGCAATGGCAGACGCCGGGTATGATGACGACTATTGGTTCTTTTAGAAAATGGCGGAGACATTAGTACACTGCCCTACAAAGGAGAACCATACCAAGGACCACTCAAAGAAAAAAGTGACAAGTATTGAAAACGACTTAAATTTAATTCAGTATTGTTCAGTATTCAGTGTTGTTTTTTATTAAGTAAAGCTTGCTTTATAAATAAATAAATAAATATTTCTGCTTTTAACATTTGCTTTTGAACTTGACTTTCAGTGATATATAGTAGGTATATATCCTGGTTGTTTTAGGCTCGTTTTTAAAAGAATGATACATCTTAGTAAGAATCTGTATTGAAACAAGTGATCACGTGACAAATACTGATTCTTACTACACAGCATATATAAACATACCTATTAGTTGAAATAATAACATTTATAGACAATGGAAAAAAAATGTATAAAAATGCATATTTATAAATTATAGTGTACTATAATTTAAATTAAATTTTATCGACTTAAATTTAATTCAGTAATTTCTCGCTGCATTCATTTTTTCCCTTCAATACATTTTGCCTTACTAGTTGTAATTATTGGGCTTTATAGAATGTCTTTCCTTATTAGGTCCTGACTCTTTCAAATTCGCATTTATTTTGATACTAATAAAGCTTTAGTGTAATTGATAATATCTATGTGATTGATATCGATGGATTGACACAAATAGTTAATAAAGAGTAAATTATTGTAATCCATTCGCTCGTTTATGTTGCATTTTTATTTATTGATCTGTCTACTACTTTCCTCATAGAGTATCGTCTCCAAAAAGTTTTAGTAATAAAAATCATTATATCATAATCATCATTTTTCATTGTCTATAAATGTTATTATTTCAACTAATAGGTATGTTTATATATGCTGTGTAGTAAGAATCTGTATTAAAACAAGTGATCACGTGATCACTGCTTATTTTTCACTGCTTTTTTTTCGGTGAATCATCTGTAAAGACATTACATTTAGTAGTAAATGTGTTTAGGTTTAGCCGGACATTTTTTATATTGATATTGCCTTGATTATTTTTATTTTAGATTCGTGATCTAGAGCGGTGTGGTGTGGAAGTTGTGTGTCTTTTGAGCTACAACAATAATTGTGAGACGATTGAGGGTGGATCCAAAGCACAAAGGTTTATGGAAAATCATCCTGAAATAGCAGTTTCTTTTAAAAAGCACACCGAAACTAAGATGAACAATCTATCTTCTTTGCGACATAGTGTGCGAATATTATTCAATAAAAAAATAGGTAATATTTTATGGTAAATTCAAATGTACTTCAAATGTTTTGACATATCAAAACTATATGTATTGCATTTAAACTATATTTAAAATGTTCTTATAGTTTAAATATGACTTAATAAGATGATTACGTATTGTCAGTGAGTTTTTGGCAGCGTTTACACTTGACGTTTTTCATCCAACTTTTGACGGTCGATCTGAACTCAATTTGAAACTCAATGATCCAAGCCTCAACCACCTCAACCAAAAGAAACCCTAAAAAGGGATATAAGCTTTGGTAGATCCTGGTGTTCTACACGACATCCCACGCTGCCTTTGAAACACCATGAGTAAACTTGGGGAGTCTTTCTGTAGCTCTTTTTAAATTCTTCAAAGAAATAGATTGTCTGTTAGTTTATTTTCAATCTAATTTGCGACACTGACTCAATGCGGCTGGCTAAATGTGCTTTTCAATATAATAATAATTTATTTAATAATACAATTTATCTAACCTCAAATTATTCACTTCTTTTTATAGTTCAAAGTACAAATGGAAAATATAAATCCGTGCCATACAAGTTATGGGATGACAAGCTGGTTAATTTACAGATCAGTGGTTTGCCTGAAGGGATTAATTTCAATCGGCCAGAATTTTTCTGACTGTTATATTCAAACACTATTTAAACATTCGTTTAATAAAAAACCGTGTTATGTGAAATAAACGAAATTTTTTTATGATTTTTTAAAACATCCACCAATCATTTTTGAATCTGTTTGAATTATAGCAATTTGGGATTAGTAACATAAATTAAACTGATACGCAATGTAGATATGTATTTAGATTCAGAGTTAATTACAATTGTTTTTGTATTCTTGAAAATTATTACCTACTATTTCAATGTTGTTTTTTTTACTTTTGTCACTTAATATATTGCACATCATTTATTTAAGATCTGTTTATTTTTTTATACTTTAATGTGATTGTCTAAAATTAAAATATTAATCAGCTTGATCTGTAGTATTTATAGTTACCTGAAACTATAATAATAATTGTTTAATGCAATTCCCATTTATGTACATTTGAATCAGTAGGTACATTGAAAAATAAGGAGTATAAATAAGTAGTATAAGTATACTATTATATTAGTTCGGCATTATAAGGCTAAAAAGGAAAAGTACGTATTATGAGTCTCTGATCGTCGGTGGGATGATCCTATTTGAAATGTTAGGCATAGCCGTGTATGAAAATAAAGATTCTAACGAGAGCTCATAATCTCACTGTGATGTCGAGTGGTTATATACCCATGTATATGGATAGTTAAGTACGCGGATGACCATGACCATTAGGCCACCATCCATCCCATCAATAATACCTAATAATAAACAGAAAAATAATTTCTGTGTGCATTGTGTTTATTGTGAATAACTGAATAAAAATATGTAACATGATAAAACCAAAATAGTAGTGTATTTTGATGAGATCGTATCAAGTAGACCTCGCAGCCCCGCTGCAAAAAAAAAGCTGATCACACATCTATATGCCCCCAAAATCCTAAAAAGGAAAAGCCTCTCTAGTCATATGATTGAGCATGCAAGCCAGAGCTGGTGATGTGTTGCATCTGCAAATGATGCAAAAAAAGTTTGTAAAAATAAATTCAAAACATATTAGAAATGTTCCAAAAGGCAGGCAACAAGTTATTTTAAAAAGAATCCAAAAACGTTCCCTTCACCCTCTGTGCCTATAAGTAATGCCTGTCCTGACACTCTAAAAACTCACTGTCAAGCTGATGTGTCTAAAGGGTGGTTTACACACTCAAATTAATGTGTACAGTTGGCTTGGACATGCAATACTTCGCAAATTTATTTGCACTCATGTAAAAATGCGTAAAACTAGCGGTACAAGCCAGCTACATAAATTTATGCGAGCTTGTGAAAACCTGAATAGAATGAATAACTCGATAGAGATCGGGCACACATCGAGCTTCTGTTCACACGCAATTAAATCTGTGCAGTCGACCTGTATAAGTCACTTTTTCGCAGTATTGTATGAGCGTTTAAACCCACCTTAATGTTTGGAAATTATATGAGATAAGGAAGAATTTTGGTTTACTGAAAGTGATTGTTAAGCGGATTTAAAGCGCTTTTTTTGATTAGATTTAATTTATCACATTTTTAACATTTAATTGGTGCTTGTAAGCGTCTGCTAACATTTCCCTGTATAAACAATTAGCCAAACATTCATCATTGTACAAAATATATGTCCACATTTATATAGCATTATATAGAATAGTACAGTCTTGTCTTTTCATATAATATTCATATCAATTTTGGGATTTTGACTAACCAATCAAAAAAGTCAGTCAGTTTGGAATAATGAAAATTTGATTAAATGAACAATATACATTTCCTCTAGTAATAATCAAATTTCTTTGCTAAGAGAATATATGATAATCCAATTCTTGAGGCCCTACATAAAAATGTAATTTTTCTGGTCATAGTTATTACCTTTACCTAACAACTTATTCAGTTCAGCCCTGTGATGTGTTACTAAACTTTTATGCAGAGGCACACACAGCACATATAACTGACTAAAGAAAGCTTATGGTTTCCTAATGTAAGTAATTATCATTGGCTTCAGTAAAAGCAAAATATGTAAGCATAGGTTAACAAACTATGTGCATTCTCTGCTTTGACATGTCTGCTTCATGTCTTGTTATAAAATTTAAAAGAATATAAACCTATTTTTCATTATATCTAAGTCGCTCAAATCTATGGTCAGGAATCATACCATCTTGTGGGATGATAATGTAGGTCACTAAGGTAATTCTGACAGAGATATAAATATAACAAACAGACATAAATTTCTATACCATTATAGAGATGATGATTTATGAAACGCACAGTATAATACTCAAAGTTGTTTCCTCTAAGTTTAAGAAAGTAAACAACTAATTAGTGTCAGCATTGTAAATAATATTAAAAATTGTTTGATTATTATATATATGTAAGCTAAGTATAATAAAAATAAATAGCTATAATCTTATACTTGATTATGAAAGATTATGTTAGAAACATTGCCTTTTTTGATTTGCTCTATATGTTCTTCTTATGCCTGTGTAAAAATTATTAATTTAGGCTTTATCTATTTATATCATGATCATTGTAATTTTACAAATAAAATATATTTTGCTTCTTTAGTTCCAATCATGTCTGACACATGGAAAGACATTCAAGAAGTCAAAAACAAACAGTCTTCCATTAGGGAGAAATTAAAAAACAAGCGCCAAAAAAGTGCAACAATGCTGCAAAGCTTAGCAGTGTCCTCTCCAGTGTCAAGCATTCTTCATACATCTAAAACAATCCACAAATCGGCATCCACTGACTCCTTAAAAAGATCAGCACAATTTCTTGATAAAGACCAAGATGACAATATTTTAGAGCAGCTACCTTCAAAAATAGCAAATAAAGATAATCAAGTTAAAAATGAAACTGATGCAGAATGTAATAAAGGCATTATTGATCTGTTAGAGCTTGAAAGATTGATGCTAAAACAATTAGATCTAGCTGGAATTTCTATGGATTTGCCACTTAGTATAAAAGCATTTCAAATAATTTTAGAAAAAGAATTAAAGGATAAAGTTCTAGATTTTAAACAGTTTGAAGATCTTCTTATCAAATTTTCATTCCAAAGGCTAATCAGGTGAGTAAAATGTTCTACATTTGTTATTTCTATAGTTTTGAGTTAGAATATTAATGTTAATAGTTACATGATTTTGAAATGCTACTTTTGGGACATAAGCATATTTAATGAGAGATGCTCATTTACTGACTATTCATTTTGTGAATAGAAATTGGTGTTATTTATACTTCACAACCAATGATTAAAATTAAATATTAATCTCAAAGCTGAAATGTTATGATGATGATCGCATAGTAATATTTTTTCCTGTCCTTATAAGGTTCGTTTTTATTGTAATTGAATCAATAATAACTATGCTGTAATTCTAATACCTGCTATATTATGCATTAAGTTTGGAGACGAGTGCAGAAGATAATCGAACAGTACCAGCAATAATTACTAATGTTGATCATACAAAAGTAAGTTGGTATTTTCATTTTTATAAAACTTCAATGCAATTAATTAATTTTATTAAGCTTCCAAATTATATCCTGTTGGAGATTATATCTGTTTTGAGATACATTTTATATTTTAGTGGTAGGTTAAATTACGCTGAATGGAATTTTTTATTTGAATGCTATTAAGTCTAAATTTTACGGGATTTTAACTTCAAGTCTGTCTTGGAACTTGAACTATATTGACTATTAAAGTGACCCTCCAATTCTATAGAAAATGTTATACAGCCTTATCACTGTATCTAAGGGGCTTATTAGAGGGTCACTAAACTAATCAGCGTTAAAACTAATCTGGAACTTTCAATTGATTTAACATTATTTATTTCCTTAATGAAATAATTTCTCTAACAGATTTCCGTATTCCTGGAGGACACAGTAAAGAAAGAAAATGGTGACAAACAAATGTATGATACTGCTAATTGTAACCCTTAAAATGCACTTTATTGTTCCTTTGTCGTTATATTTGAGATGTGTTTTATATTTTAGCTCCAACAAGCAATCATTGAATGATATTGAGGTTTGTTATTTATCTAAGGCTGTTTGCTGTTGAAATGATAATTAGATTTATGATTCCTTACTATATTTTCTTATTAATAGAATTTACTGGGTGCTCAGACAGCGAAAGAGCGGGAGATTCAGCGAATGAATGAGGAAATCAGTGAATTATTGAATAAAGCGACAGCTAAGGTAAAAGCAACAACAAGTTTGACATTAATCAGAAATACTTATGGTATCGTATGTTGCTTGACAAAATATTCACATAATTAATTACCAGGTTATTTAAAATAGTTGTTTTTTTCGTTTAGCACAGAAGAAAAAGAAAAAGATTACAAATTCTTTGTTTACATTGGTTTCTTTTAAAATAATACATAAATGTATTTTAGGAGTCAGCCATGTTGGAAAGGTTTCGGTCACAAGGAGGTAAGCGATAAAGTTTAGCTGAAAATTATTCGCTATTTCTATTCCTCTGTTTTGTTTTCCATAGACATATTGTATCCAATTTGTGGGTTTGTAGCAGACGGATCTGCATCTGTTGTTAAAATAAGAGGGATTTCGAACAGTGTTAGATTTAGGATTTCTTTTAGAGAAATGTTAACTGACTGTCATTTAATTTTTTTTTTAAACATTTCAGGTAGCCAGGTACAACAGTTTTGTCCTTTTGGTACCAGAGAGGAGTGTTTTAAAATGAAAATGGGTAAAGTCATCTGCCGGAAACTTCACTTTAAAAAGATCATTCAATCTCACACTGATGGTAAATTGTCAGCTTATAAACGCATAGCTATTCTGAATTTATTACTCACATGAATAAATGTCATTATTGGACAATTATCTATTCAGAATCTTTAGGCGACTGTTCTTTCCTGAATACCTGCTTTCATATTGAATCCTGCAAAGTACGCCAATCGTAGCAGAATATTTTGAGCATGTTTTTTATATTGTTCACCTATGAAATAGCACTACTAGTCAGTAGTACATAAAGTAATTGAATTATGTATTTAATTTCTTTCATTCCATTTTCAGTATGTTCATTATGAAATCGAACAGGCATCATCTTCTATAAATAAGGAAGATGAAAATGAGCAGAAGACATTGCCATCTCCTAGAAACTCTCTGAAAAGTTCAGTTTGTCTTTATCCTCCTCAGGTATATTGAACTAATAGATTTTGAGATATTTTAGTTTAGTCAATAAACGTATCTTGATATTTGAAATTCGTTAAATTCACGATTTCTTTCTTGATCTTCAATTTATTCTCTCTGAGTGAGTGAGAGAGAGAGAGAAAATCGATAAATGATTCAGTCCAGCTACAAGAAGTAAATTATTTTTGATCTGTGATTATTATCTCTCAATTTCAGTGGATAGACTGTGATGTTCGACAATTGGATATGTCTGTACTGGGCAAGTTTGCGGTGATAATGGCAGATCCACCATGGGATATTCATATGGAACTGCCCTATGGTACCATGTCTGATGATGAGATGAGAAAATTGGGCATTCCCTGTCTGCAAGATGAGGGCTACATCTTTCTCTGGGTCACTGGCAGGTAGGGGCATATTTGTACTATTTGCTGTGGACATACTATTGAGCCTCCTTCATTTTGCATGTAATGTAAATTTCCAATGTATCTACATATTTCAATTTGAGATTCCAAATTTAGTCGTAGGTATTCGATATCTAAAAGTCAGCTTGGTAATACGGTGGTAATATTCAGTCAATTCTTAAACTTCCTTTGATGAGCAGAGCTATGGAATTGGGACGCGAGTGCTTAAGATTATGGGGCTATGAGCGCTGCGATGAATTAATCTGGGTAAAGACCAATCAGCTGCAGAGAATCATCCGAACTGGTCGCACAGGGCATTGGTTCAATCATGGCAAGGAGCATTGTCTCGTGGGGGTGAAGGGCGATCCAAAAGTGAGAGCTCTTTAATTAATTTATAACTCACTGTTGAGGAGAAAATAAAACCACTAACTAATTCATTCTCGAAGTTTAGCAGTTATCAATGCATTTCAATGGTAGAAGGATGCTATTTATAACTATTCTGTTACTATAAATAGTAACAGAAGAGTCCAGTTCATAGAGTAGCCACTCTTACTAGTAGATATTTGTATATCGATTTATAACTACAAATTATATTATAAATTGGTGAAGTTCAAGATGTCATAGTGATGACGAAACTCAATATCGGATTTTAATAATTCTTTTACTAAA
>JAYMFX010127882.1:217-12485 GCA_036784945.1 Monocelis spectator | reverse complement strand
GAACGCTTGACCACCAATCCAGAGGTCGAGAGTTCGAATCCCGGCTAAGTACTCTCGGGAATGAAATATTGTATAGCGCTGTGTAGAGATTACACTATCTTAAAATATATTTGTACAAAGAATTTGAAATGTGTAAAATATTGCTTTTGAAATTTAAAATACCTTTTACATTTTAGTAATAGCTGAAATCATAACAAAAGTAATATACAATAAGTAACATTACTTATCATAGTAATGTTTAGTATAATAATAATTATATGATCGGTAAAGGATAGAAATTTTCTGCTTTACTCTAATCTCTTTCTCATGTTTGGTCAGCTTGTGTGATTGGATGGAGTTTGTCTCACTACTCGTAGATTCCGGATTCTTTGATCGTTGTCGAGTGCTTTCATTTGTACTCGATCTGAGATTGTAATTTTTTATAGAGTCGCCATTTTGAGCGCCTGTTTTTGATTCCTATAAATGCAACACATTGTGAAATCAAATAATCCACTTCTGCTAGTCGAAATGCTACTGTGTATTTAATATTCATTAATTTAGGCGAATTCTTATCATTTCAGTCAGCATTACAGTTTATCAGACAATTAATCCACTAATTTTCCAAAGCAATTTATGAGTTGCGCATATGTAAGCATCTCCGCTATAGTTCCAGTAAATCAAGTTGATTTCACACAACAAGAAAATGCTACAGCTGCACAGATCATTTTAAATTGCGATAGTCAATGAGTACGAAACAATACATTGCATATGAAAGAGTATTTTCACTGCTTGTATTGTACAGTCTATGAAGTAACAAGTGCACATCAATACTCTGCCTATTTTAGTCAATTAGATTGAGACAGTCAACATTCTCTTTGTAAAAAAATCAAATTAGATTTTGTATTGACATGATCACTCTAACCCTGATGTGTATTATAAATATATAAAACTATTATTATGAAATAGAACTTACTTTTTTTAAATCGATTTTTATAGAGTCCTCTTCATCTTCTTCGGTAAATATTTTCTCAATGATTAAGAAAGACAGAATGCCAAATATAATCCACAATCCAATGTGTAATTGATTACCAACTCCCGATTCTATAAAAAAAAATATTCTAAAATTAATCACAAATTTACGAAAATAGTTGAATTCTGAACTCAAACTAGTGACCGCATTATTCACCTCGAGATTGATCCCAAGTTTCTGGCAAGAGATGCAGGAAAATATCCCCAAGGATACTGCCCACGGCAAAACTAAGACAGCGATTAAGAGCTCTTTGACCAGCTAAAATGCACCAAAAAAACTCAACCATTATTCATGTTTAATGAATAATGAACTTTTATTAAAAATATTCAATCAAAGCAAGAAGAATAAAACAATCATTAAGATTTATTACCAGAAGTAAATAGATTATTCCCTAATTTTGATGTTGAATATTTGAAGAATATAATGAAAAAGGATGAAATTGGAATAAAATTGAAGACCTGTTTATAAAATAATTATGTTTAAATAAAATACTCAGAGTGAATACTATAATGACCTGTATAGCTGAACATAATTCATAGAATATATATTTAGCATTGTTCTGTAGTTTAGAATATGCAAAAAAAACTATTTTTAATTAATTTGGGTTATTATTAATTTGTATTATTGACAATTTTAATGCATAGAAAATAATAGAAACTTATTTGTTTATCAAAATTACATAGAACAGATTAATAGCAGATGTAAATAACAGAAATAATCACACATCACTAGATGATATAAATAAATAAACCAATAGTAGAATAAAAAGATAAATGGTTTATTTGAATAAAAATAGTCTAGTTTTTAAGTCAATCTGAAAAAGATAGAAATTATCATCTTTAATAATTATTATCTTTAAATAATTATTATCTAAAAAAAGATATTCTTAAAATATAAATTTGGTTGAAATAATTAATTGAATGGTCAAATAGTTTATCAAAATTGAAAGAATTGTGTTTTAATTAGAATGAATAAAAATGTAGTCCAAATACTAAAGGTAGCCCAATCATGGTATTAATTACTACAATTCTATCATAGCAAAAAAGTATGAGATCTATGGTGGGATTAAATTAGATTGTCACTATGTTAAATAATTAAAATAATGTATAATGACTTGATGGTAAACAAATGGTAAAACCCAAAATGCTCTTAAAAGCATCAATAGTTGTGATTATTGATTAGGAGACCTTTTAATCTCATTTAGCAAATGAATGCTTAATGAGGGAATGCATAATATATTATGAAATTTTAATATTTTAATATTGATCAACTAACCTAATTTTTTGATATTATAAAATTTTAAATCTTCTTAAAAATTCCTCAAAATATGTATATTTTGATAGTTTGTAGTCACACAAAATTACAAAATAAAGAAAAATATTAGACAATAATCAATAAAGTTAATGAATAATATGAATAACACACAAATAAAATATTAGCTTACATTTACTCCTCAAATAAGATCCTGCTTTTGAAGGAATAAGAATTAGTGGCATCACTCCACTTAGTCCAACTAAGATTGATGAGATGAGTGAAAAAGTCCATGCTTTCAATATTTTTGCTTTGAATGCAAAGCCAAAAAGAGGATCTATAAAAATATCATTTTCATTATCAGCACAATTTCTATCAATTGTATCTTGCAAATATTTATGACAATCAGTTCCAGAAAGAAAAAGAGATAGACTTAGGAAAATCAGAGATCCTTTGTGAAGCATTATGGATTCATCAAATTTTTGAATGAAAAAAAAACATTATTCTTCAGCCTCTAAATGCACTGAATTTTAGGTATTTATAAAAAATTCTCGAAAATGGGACTATTTGGCGACTATATTCTCGATAATTAATTAGTATATTAAAACCTAAATATTATTGCTCTTTGCTTAATCTTGCCACGTATGTGTGGTGATATCATGATATGTCATTGCACTTTGTTCGTTTGGTACTCTGAAATGTTTTTGTTAAAAAGGTATTGTCATTGCTGTCATGAAAACATCATTTTAGAAACTTATGGCCATATTTCAGAACAGCACTCAACACTGAGTGTGGTCTCATTCGAAAATATCTCCTTTAATTTAGCATTAGAGCGCACTTGACTAAGGGCACCCTAAGCTAGTGTCGTTCTGGAATATGGCCCCATAGGTTACGTCCATACAAGGCCCTTTCCCGCACGATTTATCATGAAATTTAACGTTTAAGAGTTCGGAACACAAGAATATGGCGTAGATATTTTAAAATTAAAATAACCAAAACACAAAGATCTGTATGCTTAAAGCTTTCAAATTTTTATTACAGATAGGTAGTTACAGCGATATATGTATAGATTATTACATTCAAAATGATAATTACATTGGGAATATTTCTCAAAATTTAGAGACTAGTAAATCACAGGTTATAACATTGAAAATAGTTGTCCAGCCGTTCAACTTGTACTTTTTGTAAGCTTATTTCGCTGCTCATACAATCTTTGTATTCTTATTGACGCCTCTTCCACCAACTTTGTGCTAACTTCTGTAGCCATGGATGATTGAGATTTTATAGCTGCCACCTCTTTGTTAACCAGACTAACCATCTCCCCAAGAAGACGATATAGTTCCTCTGCACTGTGATAGCAAGTGATGCTGTTATTTGAGACCTAGAAGTAAAATAACAAGTGAGTAATTTTGCAAATCAATTATTTTTATAAATGCATAAATTTGCGTATTGGAAAATTTGAAAATTTCGTCTCTGTTTAAGAATTTTTCAGTGAATCTGTCCTTTTTGAAAACACACTCAGAATAATAAATCAATATATTCTACCTCAACAGATAAGTCCTCCATTTTTTCGACCAGGCTTGCCAATTTGTGCTCATAGATGTCGGCGGATTGAGTAGATGTTTGCGGAGTTGTCCCCGTATTGCAGAGAGATATGCTAGACGGTATGTCAGGTAGGTAAATACCTTCAGTACGTAGATAATGCCGTCTGGTATCCAAATGATGAGCTAATCTACCAAATGCATTGAAGAAATCGTCTAACTTGCAGAGAATCATATCCAAATTTGCGAGCTAAACGGAAGAAAATTTAAAAAACGCTTAATCAATTCGAGTGGCAATAATAATGGCTCAGAAATACCGACCAAATTATGGTTTAATCAGAAGAATAACAAAAACTCGACAACACAACAACAGTACCTGAGAATCCAGGGATTCGTCTAACGCGCCAGCTTGCTTCCATTGATAAAGATCTTTCCGCTGTTTGTTCATTTTGGTCTTCAGTCTCCAAATCTGTTCACTCAATGCTGAATACTCGCTCTGAAGACAATAGCAAAGAGAGATAGACGCTTGAAGAGAACTTCCTACTTCATATAACAAATCATTTCTCGGGAATGAAAAATCAACTCAGCTCACATGAAAAGTATCACTTTGCGTTTTCCTTGCGTGCTTTGACGCAGCATTTAGATACGCAGCTTGAATGTACATGGCGTACAACATCTCCTTCTCTTTGGTATAGGCTGAGGCACTCTTTTCAGAGTCTTTCCCAGATTCAAAAACTGCTCTTTGATTATTATTCTTATGAGTCTATTAAGTAAAAAGATAGAGATATATATGTTGCCCAAACAAACAAATTTAACCGGTTTTATTAATCCTACAAGTTCATTCATTCACGAGTCTGTCTAACTTACGGAATGCTTCATCAACATAGAAGGCGTACCAGCTAGAATACTGTGATTACTAAGATCTGCAATTTTGGGCGCTAATGATCTCGAACGATCACTGCCGGAAGACATTACTGAAAGACGATTGAATGAGGAACATTTGATCGGATTGACACCACTGAAAGAGGCCCAAGAGGAGTCGAATTCTTGAGAACCACAGGAAGACATCATTGTGGAAGTTAGAATCTGTTTAGGTTGGACAGGGGCCTCTCTTACAACTAAGAATGATTGTATAAACAGATTAGTCTTCTAAATCTCACTCCTTTATTATCATGTCGTGATATTCTTATTCTACATTCAAATTATCGAAATAAATTGCCTACCTCTTGTGGTGGCTGTGCAAGAAACAGATCTGCGAACTTTAGAGGCTGACATGGATCTATCAGAGTGAATCGATGAATTAACTCTACTCGAACATTTCTGTGGTGTGCTAACGATGCGCCCTATCAGACGCTCTTTATCCATAGAGCTATTCGCGCTAAATGCCTGACGATGGTGCTCAGATGGAGTAACATTCACACCTCTCCTCGAATTTCCATCAAATGAGCGCTTCAATGAAAGACAAATAAATAATGTTGTGCTAATGTTAATCAAAAGTATATTTAACTTACCTGCAGAGAATCAGAGCTTCGGTCAGGCTTAAACGATCGGGGTACTGTCGGTGTCTTGAAGCGAGATTTGACGGCTAAGCAAAATTTCACAAGTTGAGAAATAGAGGGATATTCAAAAATGCAAATATTTATAAATATTCACCATTGAGTTAAATATATTTTTAAGTTGGGTTCATATAAGTAAATAATGAAACAGATTTTTCTTACTAAGAACTTTCTTAACCTTAGGTTTTGGAACTGGAGTTATATTCTCAACGTCACAGTTACTGTAATAAAAACAAACAAAACGTATCTCATGGTTATACAGAAATTGCTATCTTATCTCATTATTAATCCACTCACTTATCAGGTAGAGCTGGAGAGCCAACACGTTCGTCTGAAAAATTAAAAGCAACAACGATATGCGATATCGATAAAAATGTGCTACTAAAAACAATTCGTTAGCAATTGAATTGTCTTCACCTTCATCCAGATGTGAGTTAGGCTCGTCTAAACCTATGATAGCCAACTTCTCTTTCTCACTGGTAACAAAATCGTCATCAGATTGACTACTGGCGATACTACCTTGTTGAGACACTCTGGAGGGAAGAGGAGGTTTGCTAGACACAGGTAACCTCGCTTTACTGCAAATTAAAAAATTGTAACTATTAACATATTTCGATTATTAGAGTTTTATGATTTTAACACATCATTTTTTGACACTGAAACAAAAAAGCGCAGCCTTCCAGATTGCATCATGTAATGTTAAAAACCTCACCTAGAATAATCTAAGCTACGTTCAGTATGTCTATCTACTCTCACGGGAGAGTCCACCTGGTGCACCAGGAGAGTCCTCTCTTCAGTTCGCATGAAGCTGTCAGTCAAGTTATAATGGTCACCCATTGCATTCACTTCGGAATCACTCATAATTGCTAAAGTGGTCTTTGAAGTCTGTCTTGGGGAAAAGTTCTAAAATTAAATAGAAAAATAGCCTTTTATCAAATTTTAGCCTTATCATAGCACTCTGATGAGGTTAGGGTTCACAGAGTTAGGCATCTTACTTAATGTGTTGCTGGGCTGCTCAATTTAGCTACCAAATGTATGCAGATAAGTAGAAATAGTTTATAATAAAATTACTTCCTCATGCCACTTCAGTTTGTTGAAATCTTTATCTTCTGAGTATTCACTCATACTGTCTACATTGGTCATATCATTATCAGATAGGTCTAGAGCTAATGTTCGCTCAACTAGATCAGTGTTTGTATCATTCTGACTCCTTTATTAAAGTAAAGTAAGAATAAGTTAAAACATACATTTACTAGAATAAATCACTATGAGAACTAACCAAAGAACACAATTTATATTATTCAAATGCTATTTATTAATAAAGCAAGCATATTAATTATTAAAATCTTAGATAAATAAGACTAAAGAAGTCATAATTCAAATTTAAATTATTATAATATAAAAGAAATATGACTCACAGTCTAGGAGTACAGCTTGGAGTTTCATTTGGATTTGAGAAGACAGAATTGTAACCACTTATATCTGGGGTAAACACTCAATCAATTAATAATTCAATAAAGTATAAATTGACATCTTATTAAGCAGCAAACAATGCGTAGTTTGTTCTGTAAATTATATCAATACGAGGGTGGATCAAAAAGTTCCCAGATTTTCGCATTAATAGTTTTATTACAAACAAAATGTTCATAAATGTTAATTTAAACAAATTTAACAGAAATTGAAATATCTATGGCTTAGAATCGCGTCACTACAACTGTATGGTGTGGATTTTGATAATGTGTCAAGGTCAAACTGTAGTTTGTAAACAAACAAAATTATTAATGCCAAAATCCGGGAACTTTTTGATCCACCCTCGTATGTAGCTACTGAGAACAGGTTTTCCATTAACCATGCACAATGCAAAATACAAAATGTCAAACCATATTGGTAAATGTGTTAGTTAAGTTATAAAAAGCTTAAAAAATAAATATTCAAATCTGATTGTTTGTTTGCATGACATGACAGAAAATGTAATTGGTTGATCTCATAATTGATGTCTAATCAGTCAAGTTATACCAATTTATTTCATGTAACTTGACATTTTTATTTGCAGAGTATGAATGAATGAATATCAAGTATTAAAATCAATTTGGTCAATATCCAAACCTACTTAAATTTTCTGATTTAGGTGAGTAAACTTCTAATTTTCCTTGAACAAGCCTTCTAAAAAAGATGGAATTATAAACAAATGTTTAAGTTAATATCTGGTTAACTTTTATTGATCATTTGATAATTAAAAAGGTAAAAATGAGGTGTTATGTAAAATATATAATTATCCTTGGTATTTCTTAAAATGAGGACTGCAAATAAAAATGACTAGTTAGTTATAGTGATACCACAGTGACAAGTTATGCTATGATTTATATGATTATCTAGCCAGCTAGTTTTCAATTTGGCTAGATAAAACTGCAATTTTATCAATTTAGTCAGCTAGATATGAGCAACAAGTTATGAACAAATTATAGTGATAACTAGCTGCTATTTATTATTCAGTACCATAGTGACAAGTTATGATGAAATTTTGTTATTAAATAGTCATTTTTATTTGAAGTGTGGTGTGGTAGGTAAATAAATATGAAACTTTAATTATATGCCTCTACACTACAAAATAATCAAATTTCTTTGCCATATCAAAAAATCTGACCCTAATTTCTTCATTGGGTTGGGTGTGAGTCCCTAACATACACATACACACATATATATATATATTAAATTTGTCTAGCCTTGAACTTGTTATGCTATGATTTATATGATTATCTAGCCAGCTAGTTTTCAATTTGGATGAATCATACATTAAGATTAAATTAAAGAATTACAAAAACTTGGTTGCATTTTAATATTCTGAAATGTAATTTTCAAAAAATATTGGTAAACACAGTAATTCAATTGCTTTATAGTATTCAAGCAATTTATTATATGATTTAAAACCGAGTAAATAAGCATTTATGTTTGAATTATTCTCTAGTAAGTAGTAAGTACTAGTACAAGTAAGCATATTCTATCAAATATATGTATTGTTCTTAGTTATGAATTAATTTTTTTATACTTTCGATGTTCAGAAATGCTCGAATCAGTAGAATTATCAGTCATTATAATATTAAAATACTGCAACAAAATAGTAAAAATTCATTAAAGCGGGGTTGATAGCGCTATAAAGTTGAATTTCAAAATTTATATGTTTGAATCAGTAAAACAAAATATTTGCAAGCATATTCCAAAATGAAATTTTATAAAATTGAACTATAAAAAATGACAGACATTGAAAAATAAATAAGAGTCATATACCCATAAAGAGCATGTCAAGTTTTCGTCATCAGTTTAAGCTAAAGAAATATGACTTAGATCTACCACGTCTCGAAAGACGAAATTACTCACTATAATGAATAAATATTTTAACTCTTTTTTATTAGATCAGCACTCACATGTTGACTTTAAACCCATGTCGATGAGTGAGAGTGCTCTAAAGTTATAGTCATTCGTACTTATATAGAGATAAAAAGATCCAGGAACAATTGATGGCAATATTACTTGATAATGATCACTTAAATGAGAAATAATACTTTAATCCTATTTTGTAAGACTTATCTATATCACTGTTATTGGAATGCCATTTTTCTATTTACGATATAATTACCACTTATGACATTGGAAATACCACGAAAGTTATAAGTACATACATATTTATCAAGAGCAACATTTAAATGTTTTTTTAATATTTAATTATTAACTTCTATAGTGAACAAACTATAAAGAAATATAATTATATTGAAATCGTAATTAAAAAATTTAAGGATATAATATTAACTGAATAAATAAATAATCTTATGTACAAATAATCTCAACAGTTTTTATGAATTTAGAAGTCAAATAATGTCATCAGGAAGATTCCAAATGCTTCAGTAGCCACTCAGACTAAAATATTTAAGAAGCATAATTCAACTGATATAACTTAATTACACATCTGTATAATACATTGATTGACTTTTAATGTCAGATAAGCGAGTAATTAATTAATTATAAATGTTTTTCTTGGATTCAAGAATCTATTGAACCAATCACAGATTAAAAATTTCAACCTAATTATTAACAAAATGATGTCAATTATAATGACACCAAAGAAACTAAGAAAATGGATCGAAACGCTGGAAATAGATATCTCAGTAGTATAGGGCTTATACAAAAAGTCATTGTTAGAGGATCAGCAAGAATCTTGAGGAAGGTAATGGACCTATCGACCAGTGAATCATAAAGAAAGAATGGCCAACAGGCTTTGGTATATTATACATAATTGACAGATAATAAATTTAATTACAGAAAAAGTTTGAAGATATAATGATGACATTTCAGGTTATTGAAGTTCTATAGTATTTAATAGATTTTCTTTCATAGAACAGATATGTGCTGACTTACATTAGCAAACCAGAAGGACCATTCAGTGAAAAGAAATCTTCCAAAGTAGGATATCTGATCTGGGGGAGATATTACATGCATATGTAAGTGATTAATACCAATAAATGGAGGATAGTGGAAGCCCATTCTACAATATGAAATAAAAATTGGGAAAATGCATTGTGTAAAGAATGAAAACTGAATATATCAATTTTAATTAGCTGCTACAAAAGAATATAAAATGGTAAAATTTTGAGACACAGACAAACAACAAAAACATTTCTAACAAATCCTTTTGCAAATCCTTGAAATGGCATTTCTTAAATCAGAAATAGTTTACTTGACAGCCCTTTGATCACCACCTTGTTGATTCAGCACTGAGTTTCCTGCTTCTACCATTTCTTTCACTATAAGATTAAAAATAAATTATCCAACTTTAAAGAGGGATTGTCGATTGATTAGCACAAAAATAAGCCCTTAGTAAAATGTAAAAAATAGTCAATATGTGCCACAAAATTTCTAGTCACTTTAGTTACAAATCATCTGAAACTTATTTCTGATTTGCTTGAGTTATACAATCTGCTAGTTTACTTTAAATGAAATTTTAAAAAATATTGTTAAATACAATTTATTTATATTGAGAACTTTAATATATTTTTCATAATTGATAATGAAAATCTTGATCAAAATTCAAATCCATCATTTAAGATATCTGAAAGTCATTAAATATTTGAGATTGTTTTGGAATGTATTGAATTAAATGAAAAAAAGAAACTTATTTGATTAATAGAAACTAATTCAAATAATTTATTACTAAAAAAACATTTTAATAGATGTACAGACAAATATTGTTTAGGAATGTTAGTTTAAGTATTTATAAAATGCTAACCTAGTGAAATATGGGATGAGTTGAGTGAGCGTGCATCAGGGATGTGTTGATTAGAACAAACTAAATAGTGATGAGGTGCCACAGGTCGAATATCTTTAAAGACACAAACATTTTCTGACTAAAATTAATACAATGAGAGACAAAATTATTTATATGTAAATAAATGCAGTTTTTCCACAATTTCTTAATTATTGAAACACATCAAATAAATTATGTAACTTGACTTTCTCATTTTCCAAATGTTAGACATCAAGTTATGAAAATGAGATCAAACAATCAGAATATATATAAGACCTAAAGATAATCTCTTAAATTGTTTAAAAATTATAGAATTTATATTTCATTACTTAGTTTAGTACCAGTGTATTAAATAAACATATTTAGGTACGAATAGTTGCATACTTTAAAGAGTACTTTATTTTCACCATCCTCCCCACCAATAATATCACAAAATATGCATGGTTTACTTGACATTTTTCTCTTGTCTAAAACTTTACAAGAAAAATAACCAACTTTAAAATCATTATTTTAGCGCTACTTTTAAAATTGATTTATTTAAAGTATAAATAAAAAACTATCAGAATTATTTTGACAACAATATACTCATATTATACATGATGCCCATAAAATACCATTCAGATATTTTTAAAATAAATTAAATTTAGTTAAAAAAATTTTAAAACACCTCAATATATTACGAATGCGTCTTGAGAGCACTTAACGGCATAAATTTATGCAAAATTATATTTTACTTTTGACTGAAACACTCAGACTAAGAATAAGACTGTACCTACGCCTACGACTCTTCTCCAAAGATTTACAGAATGGCATAGTGACTAATTAGCTATAATATACCCCAATTGTCCTCATTGATTCTGATGCCCATTAATATTCTGCTTTTATATTTCATCGATGAAGTCTCTTTTTCGAGATACTGCTGATAATGTCGTCATTATTATACCGCATAAATCTAATCCAAGTAATGAATTGGTATGTCAAACTGGTGCAATGACCACGGCTTTAAACTTGATACGAACAAGTCCAAGCGCTTAACTTTCCCCAAAAGATCCGCTTCCTAAATTTGCCTGGAGTTCATCAAGCATCAAGTAAAATGAAAATCCTTGCCGTGATATCTTCTCTGATAATCTCAAATGGACACCCACCACACTGTCACCAACTCTCTAATAAATATGACATATCTGTGGTAATAACTCTACTTGTAATAGCAATAGTTGTCTAGGTTTTTTTATTATTAATAAATGACTATAATTCTTAACTCTATGTATACTGAATTCTAGTAATATTTCCATGTGTAGGTATGTTAATTCTTCTTGCAGATCAAAACGCTTCTCCTTTAACTAGAGTACCCATTATAAATTATTTAATTTTTCTTTCTGACCATTTCTTACTAATTTTTGTTAATATATTATCATGTTCTGTTTATTTTTTCAATTTACTTACGTTGTATCATTTCCTTTAAATTAGCTATGCATAGCTAATATAAATGATTTAACTAGAGTACCCATTATAATAATAGCATTATTTAATTTTTCTTGCTGACCATTTCTTACTAATTTTTGTTAATATATTATCATGTTCTGTTTATTTTTTCAATTTACTTACGTTGTATCAT
>JAYMFX010127771.1:0-11229 GCA_036784945.1 Monocelis spectator | reverse complement strand
CCAGCCAAGATCACCACAACACCAGTCCAATCCAAGCCAACCAACAAATCAGTAGACAGGAAGACCAAGTCACAAATATCACCCAAATGAATTAATGATTTTACTTTTTGTATGTCACCTAATCCCAATTATTATACTGCGTTATTTAATTGATAATAAATTAGGTTTCTCTATAGTGAGTGAGTGCACTTGTACTTGAATTATTTTGTTTCATCAAAGGAGCTAATTGTTTACACAATTGGGTGCAAATAAACTGAACATTTTCTCTGTCCCAGTTTTAAGAAATAAACTTCGTCGCGTTCAGAATTGTGTTACTCATACTCATCTCTAATGATGACGAAAAGTCTGTTCAGTGAATTGAAAAGAATGGATGAATACAAAATTTACGATTCATTCATAAATTGTAAATTTTTATTCAAAGAGATCTGAAAAGTCAAAATAAGCCATTATTACCATAATGTGTTTTCTGTCTATTTAGTTTCTAGTCTTCTACTTTAGTTGCTAGACTACATCGTAATAGTTTTATATCGCAATTAGCAATAATAAATTAAGGAACTTATAAGTACGGGGGAATCGATCTTTTAAAGGACGATCAAATTTAATAGATAGACCATAGAATAATATTAATCTGCTGAGCTGCTCATTAGAAGATAAAGCCTATTGGTGGATTACTTTGGCGATAAAATTGAGAGGATAAAATGTCAGTTGACCAGAAAATATCTCGAAACCGATAATGTTTTTATAAAGACTTGATTTGAAATACATATATCCCTCGGACTTTCAGAATCTATAGACCAAGTAAAGGACAAATAATCATTAAGTTCTCGGTATGGTATAGTTGAACCGTATAATAGTTTGAAAACATTTTGCATAAATAATAGTCTAACCTTTGTATATACATATGTACATACAAATTTAATGTGCTACAGTAAACAATGTTGAAAATTTAAATTTCCTCCTCAAACCTGCAGGGTGACACACATAAAATATTCCTTGTGTGGAATTTGCTCCAGTGCAATGATCTTCTCGATTAGATGACCCCCTTCTTTTTCGACAGATATTTTAAATTTAGAAGAGTATTTGTGTCCAAGACTTATCGATTCCAGATGATGCCAACTCGCATACGAAGTGTGTGAGGATTTAATTAGATGGAGTGGTTTTTCGATAATATTCTGATTGAAATATTTGTTAAACACCGAAAGATAGTTTTCATCGTCTAACCATGGAAAATAATAATTAAAGGTAGACGGAAAGACTTTATGTTCTCTGATCATGTAAACCTGCATCTCTGATTCGGTAGATGCTCTACTTTGACAGACCGTTACATCGGGTAAGCGTCCATAGTACAGTTTCCTTTCTCTGACGCTGTATGTTGTCAAAAACTGGTTAAATTTTTTTATCGTGTAGTACCAAGTTATAGCGAGTAAGATCAACAATACCATTGCATACAACATCCATCTCAATCTTCCCAGAAGTGTTTTCTGTTCCAGCAAGTTTTTGATGATGTTTAAAGAAGAATCCTTTGGTCTTATGATCATGAAGAATAATTTTGATTTTACTGTACTATTATTTTCTCCACTAATTAAATGATAGTCTCAATAAATCTAATGGATCAATGTTGTGTGGTGATAAGTTGTTGAGTAGAATTCTAATTCATTTGTTTGTAAATGTTTGCCCACAAACAGCTGAGAAGCTTGAGAAACTTTGTTGTTGTCATTATTTTGTTTGATCAAATTAAGACGTTGTGCACTCATTATTGCTCGCCGTAAAATTTTGCGAAAATTTATTTAAGAAGAAGAAAATATGAAATTCAATTTATATCATGACAGAATCACTGACTGCACCCTCTTTACAAAATAGTTGCTGCCAATAATTCTATTTATTTTATAACTGATTGAAAAATGCCTGGTTCCAGAGACAATCCATTCTAGCCTATGAAACATAAATAATAATAAATAAATAATGGCTTTATTTCCTGTATGGTACAGGTACATAAATGGGAAAGAATGATACAAAAGATTATTTTTATAGATTGTGAGCCATTCAAGGTTAAATTAAACAGGGAATATATTGGTTTGCTAGGAAGAGAGAGGCGCACGGTATGATGGAATAAGGTTATGTGAGAAGTGACTCGATAAGACAGTATATGACACAAGGTCAGATGGGATAAGATGATGTGAGATGTGACTCGATAAGACAGTATATGATAAAGGTCAGATAAAATATTAAGTGACTCAATGTAAATTAAGGAGTAATCAGGACATCCGCGGACAAGTTTTTGTGATGAAAATATTGAGGATGGATATACCCTCCCTTTTTCATGCTACTTCCTCATCAAGTCTATAAATTAACAAGCAAATAAAAGTTATGACAGAGAGAAGATATGTATAAATGTTTATCTAAACTCACTTGAAAAGTAACACACGTAAGATATTCGAATCTCGGCACCTGCTCCAAGGCAACAACAGAGCCGATTTTATGAATACTCTTGGCATCCAGATCAATGTTTACAAAGAAGAAGTTCTTTATCATGGGACTAATTGACTCCTTGTACCGCCATTCAACGGCAGGACTGGAATTTCGCTTGACATTTAGACGGCGCTCTTTGATTCTACTGGTGACATTCATATAATTGATGAATATGTCTCTGTATCTGCTATCATCGAGCCATGGATAATAGTATTCTTTATTAGGGAAAGCGAATTGAAATGTACGCGCGAAATAATAGCCCACTTCATAATCCACCCATGCCTTTTCTTGACAAATGGTAATATCAGGAAAACGTCCCTTGTAACTGCTTTCTTCTCGGAAACTGTACGTAGTCATATGACGATTGAAATTTTCCAGAGATATATAAGTTGAGTAGAATAATCCTATCAACAATATCAACGCATAGAATGTCCATCTCACTTGAGCCAGAATGTATTCCTGATGAAATATATGGTTCAGGATGTCCAAAGAAAATCTACTTGGCAGTAGAAACATGCTTTTGAAATTACATTACGTTTTAGGCACTTTTTTAAAATGAAATAAAATTTTCCAATTTTCCTTTCTAAATAGATGGAAATGGTTACGATTAGAAAACCCTTTCGATTTTTCTGTGTAATCCAATAAAGTTAAGAAATATATGTCTAACATTAGAATATAAACACGCGTCTAAACAAAAACTGTCAGAAATAAAATTTTACGTCACTAAAAACTTTTTTCATACCAATAGAATTGAGAAAATGTTAATATAAGAAAATTCAAGCGGAACATCGCTTTTTATATATAGGTAGTTATATTATCGGGATACAGTATGTGAGGTGGATACATTTGATTAGCTACCATTCAACTAACACATTAACTTAACTACACCATGATTTTAAACAAAGAATATTAAATTTTGCGCGTATGATTTGTTTAAGCAAACATTAAAACATTGACACATTGTCGATATTGTCAAGCGAAGTGTTCAGGATATTTTATGTTTTGATTATTGGCATATGGCAGAGGGTACCAATATGGTGACGTATTTGGGTTATTGGGGAATATTTCCTTTGCTATAGGATGGTATGCGTGGGGAGAATAGTTTCAAATTAAAATGTTGATCAGAAAAAAGAGAGAGTTAGCTCAAACCACAAAAAAAGAACTGAAAAAAATTCAGTTAGTTTTTGTTGAGCTAACAAATGTTTTTTTTATAAAATAGTTAACTAATTTGGGTTAAAGAAAATATTCAAATTAAGTAAGTTGATCATTAAATGAATATTATCAGGAGAGATTGATTGGAAGAACACCTAAGATCTAACTAGTCTATATTGCCATAGGCTTAGATAGATAAATAGATAGATATTGAGTACTAATGAACTTGTTAACGCGCACAAAGAAGATACAACCTTTCATCATTCGACAACATTTTCCTTTCTTTGAAGGAGAATATTTTGATTTCATATAATGCTGATTTTAACCAGCAGCGGTATATTCTTACGATAGCACACGTTTTTAGTGATCTCTCTACCCGTATAGTGCATACCTACCACCAATGAACAGCAAGTTTTAAAACATTATAGCCTAACTCTTTGAATTAGAAAATGAGACAGCCAATAATAATCGAGTCAAATCGAGCCTACATGAACTGAAAGTCAAATACTAAGAAAACAAGATATCCAAACCACGATTAAGTTTCAATACTGTACTAAAAGATATAATTTTAATAATTTTTCATGTTACCTACTTAAATTTCTAATGAGTAGTAATATAGACTTTTCTGAAATTAAATGATCAAGTGAATATCAAATCTTTAGGTTCATTCAAGTTCATTTAACACTCGATCATATCAAGTTTGTTATAAAAATATCGTGTGTGTTTTTACTTTCAGAATTCTCTGCCTTGTAACATTAATATAGATTTAAAGCCAAACTGAAAACCCATCTATTCTTATATGGCTTCTGACAATTATAATCAAGTTTTTAAATATGTAATAGTGTACTCCTTCGGATATCTTTACTCTTATAATGACACTGTTACTCTCGGACCTTTCGTCCGGAGACCGCCATTTCTGTGTTGGAATCCTATCCTTGGAGATATCCGATTGATCTGATCTCCATCAAGATAATAACAAGGAGAAATAGTTGATAGAAGATACTCATCGATATACTCCTATAAACCAAATAAAAAAAGTCAAAAGTGTTATTATACAAACTGACTATTATTCAATTCTATCATGATAGAATTGAGCCATTTTAATCATTTTAAAGTGACACTCAAGTCATCCTCAATTCTATCATGATTGAGCCAATAATGGCTCAATCAACTGAATCAATAATAGCTAGTCATAGATAGAGCAGCCGTGTGGAAACGAGAATACGCGATTCACGATTTGGGAATGAGAAGAACTTGTTGGAAAATTGAAAAAGAAAATAATATTCAGCTAATACTTCTAAAAAGATTATACTTACTTTGGAGTGACTGTAAGGATTAAGTATGGAAAAAATAATATGGATTTATAAAGAAAATAAGCGTTAAAGTGTCATCTAAGTTGCCAATAAACAGAAATATCTCTTTATTCATGAGTTAGGAACAAAGAATTTATCGAATAAACGGTATGCATGTAGTTATTAGTTGGAACTCACTTGTAAAGTGACACACATGAACAAATCCTGATTGGGTACCTGTTCCAGAGCTATCACCTTTTTGATCTTGTGAAGGGGGCTGCTCTCCATCGAAATAATCAAATTGAAAAATAGCCGATGCAAGATACTGATGGATTCTCTGTTTCTCCACAAGAATTTGTCTTTGTATTTATCACTCATGTTCACTTGTCGTTCTAATATAGTTGGTGTTATATTTAAGTAATTGAGGAATTTGTCAATATAAAATGAGTCATCCACCCATGGATAATATAACCAGGGATAATAATAATTAAACTTTCTGAAAAAGTATCCCATTGTTTCAACCAGAGCTGGAGTTTTGGCTTGACACACAGTCAGATCTGGTAGTCGTCCTTTGTACGTTCGGTTTTCTTGAGAACTGTAAATTGTAACATGACTGTTGAATCTGTCAATGGTGTTGTATAAAGAAACGCACAATCCACAGATCAGAAGGGTCGAGTAGAAGGTCCATCTTATTCGGGACAGTATATTCTCTTGATTAATCAAATGATTGATGATATCGAGGGAGGATTTCTGTGGAATCCAAATCATATTAAACTTATTGAAGCTCTGGAGAGTTTCAATTTACTATTTTCACATTCTCACAAATTAGAATATAGAACAAATAATATGGCCTTATCTTCTCAGAACTGCGTTTGCGATTGTCAAACTGAGATTATTTAGCACAAGAAGACTAAAAGAAACTTTTTCCTTTCTTCTTCTCAGTTTTAAAGTGACACATTGTCAATAATATCATGCGATATCATCAGATTACATACCCACCTTGTTTCACAACATAGTTAGTGAATGTAATGTTATTATGAACTTGAACTTTTTATTGGAATTTGGTTGAGCGGATTATTTTTGTTTCATTGACAAGAGAATTTTGCTTCACTGCATATCAGAACCAACCTTTGCTTCACTGCATAACAAAACCAACCAACAACATTCTGTTTTTTACTCACGTTTATGAAAACACGGTCTTAAATTGCTATACTCTAGATCCAATCGAGATGATGGAAATATCGGTGGTAAGTTCATACAGGTGACATTTCCGGTAAATTCATTATATGGGAAGATTATAAATAGCTAATAGTCAATATATCCCTCGGCAGATTCTATATGAGATGGAGATAATCTCAAATCTCCTACTTTTATCAGCATCTCAATGAAACAAATGAGTATCTGAGTTTAATATCATATCACGTTCTAAGAAGATAAATCGTTCTAAATCTCATTTTTATGAATACGGCTTATTCTACTTGATAAGTACGATCAGTAGATGACCTCTACTGATATCCACCTGGTCCACAACACTCAAAAGAATATTTGACATTTATTTATTCATCAAAGGACATCAAATTTCTAAGCTTTCCCTCCTTTATAATTTTACAGCGATCGATGGCTTGCTTTTAAAAGATTTGCCATTGTATAATTTGATTGTTTGTAACCATAAATTTGAATTTGCGGTGAATAAATTTTGCGATTGAAGAAGTTGATGAGGCAATATTGACACCATTACTTATTTGATCAGGAGAACCCAAATTTGGCCCTGTGTTTGTCATTTCAGGCAAATATTTCTCAAATAAATCTGTCACTTCTGTCCTTCTTGTTGATGTCTTATATGGAGCTCATTGAGAATCGAGAGAAATTGTCGAGTCTTTACTTGATCCTCTTTTAGTATTCCGTCTGTTTTTTTCAAAGTCAGTGTTTTGAATTGACAATCTCACCAACATTACCACCAATAGATTTTAATTTTGTACATCTTTTATATCATCAAGAAGTATTTCCTTTTATATTTATTATAATGTCAACAATAGTTAAACAACTCTTAAACCCTCAGTTACATAAGGGGACTTTCTCGATAAGCTGTTTAAAGTTCGTCATTTCAATCTACTACATATTGTACCCATTTATAAATGACTTTCATTCTCCAAATAAAGTTTATTATAAAGAAAAGAAAAGAAAATCAAAACTGAATTTCATCACACGAATATATTTCGCCCTTTCTCATCAGCATGGTACAAGGGAATGAGTTAGATAGAAAATACGCGACAATTAAACAAACCAAGTTCAGCGATTACGCAATCAATTTGAAGATAAAGGTGAGGAGCTGAGTGCAATTAAGAATGCAATTAAGACAGACAGGTAGAATAGTCAATAAGATATGAAACAGGATAAAAGAGGGGAACAGGATTATTGTTTAAAATTAAAATTTTAAATGTTAACTTGTTAATCCTGTTCGTGTGATGAAATTCAGTTTTGTTTTTCTTTTCTTTTATAAAACCTTACCGCAGACTAATTTATTTATTATAAATTATTAATATTTACAAATATAAACACGAACAAAATTTTACATGTTTAGAATATTTAATTAAGCATTATGATATTAAATTGAATGGTTCTTAAAATTCTAAGACTAATTAATATAATAGCCATGGATTTAACAAATAATTGTGTTGCAAACTACATAAGAATCAAACAAAATGTTATTCAATTTTCGTCATTTCTGTATTTAGTTCATCGTGACATACTCAAGCTCTTTCATAAAAGCTCTCATGTTTTCTTTTTCACTTTTCAGTTTTCTCGCTGTTTCTCTCAAGTGTTCACCCATTTTAGATTTTGTTCTTTTATGAATATCGATCGAAGATTTAATCAGAAAAGCCAAATCTACGACAACAAAAATAGCGGACAATACAATTGTAGTTTTCATTGCAATGGGAACCATTTTTAGCACAGTACTCTCAAAAACTCTGGCCCCAATGAGAGTTCCACTTGATGCTCCACTAACAGCAACTGAAGTTGTGGTTGAGGCAATATTGACCCCATGACCAAATTGATTTGGTGATTCTAAATCTGACTCTGTGTTTGTCATCTTTGGAAAATATTTCTCAAATAAATCTGTCACTTCTGTTCTTCTTGTCGATGTCTCATGGAGCTCTTGGAGAATCGAGAGAAATTGGCGAGTCTTTGCTTGATCCTGTTTCAGTATTCCATTTGCTTTCTTCAAGTCAGTGCTTGAATTGACAATCTCACCAACATTACCACCAATAGAAATAGCCCCTCCGCTAACACCCAAACCAACACCTCCAGCAAGCAGACCTAAAGATGCCCCAAATGTAAAAGGAGTCAATGCAGCCCCTGTAATTACCATCGCAGCTCCCACAATCCCAGTGGTTGCTCCTGCGACAGTACAAGCATTTTTTTGATAAACATATTTGTCCAATTCAGGAGCGATAGTTTCCAATATTTCCAGTGTTTCATTTCGGTTCTTCACCCATGAATGATATTTTTCTTTAGCAATTGTCCGCATATAGAGAAAACACTCGTCACTTTCATGCAGATTGCATCTAAAATGGATTTATTTCATTCCTATAACGTTGAGTTTACATATGATAATTCTTCAAATAGAAAAATGAACATATTGATGGAAAACAGATAATGAACAAAATAACATAAGATAAGGATGAATGCAGATTGCACCTAAAAAGAAATTGCTTTTAATTCACATCACGTTGAGAACTGATAGTAGCAAAATAATCTGATATAAGATGTTTTTAAAATACCACAGATAGACTATGACTAAAAACAGATAAATAACCAAATAGCGGACTGTGTACTTATCTAACAGATCTGGGCTCTATCTATCTGTTGGCGATTTATCTTAGGGGTTTCTTTAAAGTATAGGTAATAACAATAATTAAAACGAGGAAAAAGATTTCTAGATTATTTTTTCTCATAGAATTCAATGATTGTACTAATTCTTTAATAAAACAATACTTATTGGAGCTATACCATAAGAAAATATCGCGTTAGTAATAAAAATACATAAGAATGAATTTGAATTTATATTTATTATAATCAGAAAAAATATAGGTATGAAGACTAAAAAATACAGCCAAAGTTGTTTTCAATCATCGTCCGTTATATATAGTCTAGTATGTCGAAATATTGGCTTCATCCACATATAGTCAGTTCCATTTTCCAATAGGTAAGTAATGGAATTTTGGTTTTGGTTGAAATAAATCTATTTAATTATTGTTGGATGATGCAAACATTTATCCTTTTAAATGCAAATCGAAAATTTTATCTGCCTCAAATATTCATGTCCTTTAAGTATTAGCAAAAACAGATAGCCTGCAAGTTATGAATTTGTTGCACATTTTTCAGAAGGTTTTCAGACTCTGGAACGGAAATTCCGTGTATGGAGAGATTATTCAGATGAGTGCATGGTCGTCCAACCTTGATGCCAATTATTAGATAATTGATATAATCCTAAAAATTTTAAAAAACTTAAAAATATCATATCATGTTAGATACCATTTCAATATAAATTCAAAGAAATAATGTATCTAAGAGCTGTATAAGTATAAGGTATGTAGGTATATTGACATTTCATATAATTATAAAATTTCAAAATAAAACATGCTGAAACTATAAAACAATAATTAAATAATATTTAAATGAAATCATACCTTTTAATCAATCGATCCAGATATGATATGTTTTATTTTATCATCAGGAAGCATTGATTATGATAATTTTGGTTTCTAGAAATATAAATACATTAAAAATATTATTTTGGCAGAGTTTAGAACTTGGAATCAGAAGTACCTAGGTATACCTACTCATATATTACTTCTGGTTTTTACTAGTAAAAAACATGTAGGTATTAATCATTTATTAATAAAGTAATTAATTTGCCATTATAAACAATTTGTCTTACTAAATTTTAAACAAATGCAATAAAAATGATAAAAATGTTTAAGATTGAAAATTTTGCTTTCATCATAAATAGGTAGGTACATATTTAAAATATTAAATAGTCCTATATACCTACATATGCATAGGTATCCTAATAAGATTACTATGATTTGATTAGAATTTTAATTATGATTAAAATCTTATTGCAGTAACATTTTTTAGGGTTGTCATTAAAATCTATTGAGAATTTCCAGTTAAATAAATTTTGTTACAAAGATTATTTTGATAATTAATACTTTTTTCATTGTATTATAGAAATAATAAAATCCATCAATGATGATCTGATGAAGCTTTTATATTATCACTATACTCCACAATACTTATAGAAATGAGATAATTTTCTAATTATTTGTTGATTGATTTTATTATTTCTATAAAAGATTATCAATTATCCAAAAAATCTTTAATCATAAAATGTGTCTTACTCAAACTAAATAAGATAAATTTAAAACTAAATGATAAATTAAATTAAATATCTTTAAGTCTGGATAATAACTAGGTAAAGGCTGGATAATAACTGTTTTCAAAAATCAAAAATAATAAGTGTGTTACCTATATAAATATCATAATACAGATCATACTACATCTAAGGGCCATTTTGATTTAACAATTTTGCAACCTGAATGATTTTTTTAAACCATTTTGAGTGATTTGGTTAGACCATAATCCTTTGTCTAAAACAGTAATTTAAAAAACAGTCTATTAAATTTATTTATGTCCAACCAAATCACTCAAAAAATAAAATTTCTAATCAAAATGATGGTTCACAATTTGATAAAAAATAAAATTTCGCGCTTTTATTGGCCAATTAGCAAACGAATATTTCAGAAATATCTTGAACGATCAAATATTTAAAAAAGCGGAAACTTTAAATTATTTAGGCTCGTCCAATCAGATCACTTAAAAACGTAAACAAAACATCGTTAAATTTGTTCATAAAATCCATTCGCCCTGAAAAATTTAGAATTTTTTCGTGAGCGAATAGGGCCATAGATCTCTATGATTTTACCAGAGATTTGTTGATTTTACATATTTACATTTAATAAATTTAATGGAGTAGTAAAACAAATGAAGTTATTTTGTTACTTAAATACTCTAATATATATATATTTATATGCTAATTAGAAATGCAATCAAAATTTGAAATTTCTGAAAATTTCCGCCATTTATTGATTAGTTAGCGGTAATTACAAACTGACGAATCATAATGCGTTGCTGAATGCGACGCTGAATGTGTGGCTGAAGTTGTATACGACTTGGGCCCTATTCGCTCACGAAAAAAATCAAGAATTTTCAGGGCGAATGGATTTTTTTCAACAAATTTAACGATGTTTGT
>JAYMFX010127770.1:0-25243 GCA_036784945.1 Monocelis spectator | reverse complement strand
ACGAAGTATAGTGTGTCTATACGAAAAGCTTCGAATAATTGTGTGAATAAATGTGTATCCAATGAACATTATTCTCTCCTGTTTTTTATGGTATTTCAAGACAGTCTCCCTTGTTAAAATAAATTACAGTTAAACATATAAAGATATATAGACAATCTTTTCTCTCTCTCTAACTCGAGTCTACTTTCTGTGTATAGTGTTTGTATTTTCTAGTCTCAATCCTTTCTCTCTCTCTCTCTCTCTAACTCGAGTCTACTTGCCGTGTATAGTGTTTGTGTTTTCTAGTCTCAATCCTTTCTCTCTCTCTCTCTAACTCGAGTCTTGCTGTATACTCTCCCTATACACTTGCTGTGTATAGTGTTTGTATTTTCTAGTAGACAATCCTTTCTTTCTCTCTCTCTCTCTCTCTAGCCCTCTGTACTCTTCCTATGCACCTTAGTACAGTTTAATAACAATGAATAATAATCTACAGACCTCCTCTTCTTCCTTGGCGATGAGAGATTGAGTGCAGTCAATGAGTTTGTTGAGTTTCTGGTGCTCTTCCTCCATAAGAATGAGTCGCCGGTGGACCACATCGATCTCCTGTCGCAGCGCCGATAACTGGTGCTTATTTCTTTGTTCCGCGACACAAGGCGTGGCGGACCAGTGCTGCAGTCGGATAGGAAGGAACTCGTAGATGCGTCTACAAATATGGATGGATGGGTGTATTGATAGAAGATAAATGATTGAGACATCATAGCTTATAAAGAAGGAGATGCAAACAGCAACCAACCTGGTTGCCAGAGCTATTCCACACTCATCACAACAGTACTTGCTTCCTCTACGGGCAGGCTTCACACAATCCAGACCCAAGCACTGACAGACAGATAGCCTGGGTACTTTCTCCATCTGACTGTGAACTCGTTGAACTTGCGGTTGAGTCGGACGATTATGACGATTGTACTGTAAAATCAAGATGATAAAGCATCAATACCCGTTGCTGCTTTTAGTAATAAACGTTTTCAAAAATTGAGACTAATGTCCATGATTTTGTTAATCCATAGAAATGCATCCACTTCCTTAACAAAAGCATGGACATTGGTCGTTCGAGATAAAATCTCCTTGCAATAAATCGACTATATTTATCTACTTGACGAGCTTTCTTTTTAGATGATAGAGAACTTTCGTGTTCCACTTCCTCCAATGAATTGGCATCGTCATTATCCTCATCGCCGACATCCTTTCTTCGTTTAAATGCTTCACGGTGGGACGCAGATTCATCCCCAGAATCAGACAGTCTATGAGCTCGCTTTCCAGTAGGCGCAGACTTGGTAGAGGGATGTCCACCAGAGGAAGATTTCTCATTTGTTAATGGACGTTTTGTAGCATGACTAAATAGGAAACCATACAGATCAAGGGCCATATTGTTGAGGAGAGACAAATAATGTCTAACTTATCTTTGTAAATCAAACGTTCTCAAATTAATGAAACAATATTATTCATCTCAATAGCTGAGTCATTGTGGCTATACAATATTCGAGAGTACCTCTAACTGGGATTCATACAAATTAAATCGTAACAAAAAGAAGTAGATTTTATTACCCATTGCTAAGACAGCGTCTTTTTTCACAAATATTCAGTTTTGAAGTAGACATACAAGGATCACAGCCTCCACAATTGGTAGTTGTTCTGCATCCTTTACATTGACCGCAACTCTGAAATAATGATAACAAATGTGCACAAATAAAAATTCCATGGGTTTTGAATTAACAAAGAATTTTGAGGTGATTTTAATCAAATTACTTTGGATAGTTCATCTTGAACTTTATGAGAGAGACTAGTCTGTGCTACCGTTGTTGCCACAATCACTGGTGTAGGCCCACTGAAGACAGAATCTGCCGAATGTTTCATCTTTTTAGTGGCATCTGCAGCTTCCACTGTCTGCTCTTTGTCTTGAGAATTCAAAGAATTACTGGGAGATTTATGAGACTTATTAGGGGCATATACAGTTTCTTCCTGTTCATCCTCATCATCTGATAAGTTAGGAATGATTTTATCTCGCTGAATGATATATGAAGATTTTTTATGACGATGATTAGCTGAGTCGTGTTTCTTTTTCTTCTTTTTCTCAAAGTGTTTCTTTTTTTTGTCATCTCTATGTCGATGATGTTTTTCATGTGAAGACTTTTTGTAAATTGTTCGCAACGTCGGATTTTTTTCTAGTAAAAATAATAATACTTGACTTAAATTATGAATACTTAAAAGCCTAAATACCAGCAATAAATTTTATTACTTAATGAATAAATAAATAGTTTTAGGATGAAATGACTAGAAATATTACTTTGACATTTTAAGCAAAAGTATTTGACAATTTTCTGTGATTCCTGCTCAGTGATATTGATGCAGGCCCCATGATACCATTCATCACAGCCATCACAACCTCTAAAAATAAAAGTGGAAATAATTATTCTTTAGAATCTTCATATGAAATAATTTAACTAAATTACATTGCTTATTATTTTGATGATTTCATATTTGCTTGATATTATACTAAGTAATATTAGCTGATTAATAGCTGAACTTATGAAAGATATCAACATGTTGGTTCTATTTATAAAAAACTGATAGTTCTTAATATTTGTAATGGGTTTTAAATTGGAAATTTTAAGCATAAAATGATAACACACAAAAACAATACTCACATCATAAATTTGCCATTTGCAGGCATCTTGCATATACACCAAATTTGTTTATTTCCATCATCTGATGAGCTGTCAGAAGCTTCAGAGGAGAAATCACTTCCATCAAACTTCTGAAAAGAAATATTTACTTATTGGTGAGACAAATATCTTTGTTTTGCATTTGTGACTTAAATACCACATGCTGGGATTTCAAAAATGTGACACAGGTACTCAGCTTATAATAAAAATGACCAATCAGCATTGATCAATCAGTATATTTTAACTGGTCACACTGATGATTATAATTATCAGTATACAGGAGGAATATTTCAAACTAAATAGCTGTTGAGTAAAGATATATGCAGTTATATATACTATAAATAAATTGAACATATCAGGATTATTATAGACAAACAGAAAGAATAACGTAGGAGTTAAAGTGAATTAAAAAATGTTATTCATCAACTAAAGCAGAGAATTATTAAAGAATTCATAAGAAGATTACCATTCTTGACATTTTTAAAGTAGTAAGTGCAAATGATCGATTATTGATATGAAAGAATTGCTCAAAGCGCATTCATCAAACACGAAATTTTTTTCTGTGCACTTTATGATTTAGGTCTATTTACAATATTCATATTTCCTTGTACATCTGAAAATCTGTTTTCGATAAGAAAATAAGAATGCTACCATTTTTGTAAAATGTTATCAACATTATTTTAGCATTCCAAAGATCTAGATACTTCCTGACATTTAATTTGCTTAAGCTTATTTACATACATCAATTTTTCCATCTTTATTAAGTCACTCATGTAGATCTAAAAAAACGGATTAATAACAACTGTTTCTATCATAGTCTTGATACGATGTCAAGAACTATATTAACAAAATAATAAAGTTATGCACTGTGCATAACTTTATCTCGGTATGTGACATGCCTTGATACCGCCTCGATGGGTATTTATGAATCAGAAATATAAAAATAAACTCAAGTCTCTAACTAAATGTAAATGTTGTCATCATTGTGTATATTCTATATGTATATTCATTATCATTTCCATATTTTTTCTCTTTATTGTAATCCATTTAATACCACCTTCAAGATTAGCTTCATTTAAAATAGAAAATCAACATTGTCACATTGCCATCGGACGGTTAAGTCAATGTCATAATTTACTAAATATTTTATCTATAATCTTTAATGATCACATATATTTTGGTTTATTCTGCTTAAATTTATATTTAATGACTGTAATGATAGAAATAAAAAGTCATGTTTCTGTAAATGTTGTACTATTCAAATTTTAAATGTTACAATGATATTTGTATTAATAAACTAACTTGTAACAAAGGGCAAAATATTAATTGTATATCCATAACTGTAAATTAAAAGAGATCTACAAATGATGTACCAATATAGCTATGAAAGTTTTCTAAACAATTTCCATAATTGGATGCCTTAGAGTTTCAGTAACAAATATTATTGATCTAAGAACAGAAATCCAGTGACAAGCCTACACGATGACCTCCATTTTCAAAATTCTTTCCATCGACCTCTCCACTGATAGTAAGATTAACAGAAGGACCAGCCGGGAACGAATAACACAATCCGATTAGACTGGCATTATCAGCTTTGATTTTGAAATAGGAATTGTCTTCCAATTTGTATTTGACAACACCACCAAATCGAGTCCCTTGAGTAGCTTTGGTCCAATGCATTTGCAGTCCAGTTTCAAGGTTGCTTGAATGACGCTGATATACGCTGGCCTCTACATCATTACGATCCAAATACTTTCCGAAGAATGTAACGTCACTCTGCATCATAGAAACAGCAAAATCTATGGATTTCAATGCCTGTTTCTCAGTGTCAAGCGCAGCACTTACACCGGCAATGCAACCCTGAGGTTGAGGCAATCTAAAATACGCACAATCGATTAGAAATGGTGTAAAATAGTTTGAAAGTGTTCCTCCATAGATTACATGTATAGCTCACTGATGTTTCTCATAAAATGGGTAAAAATAAGATTATAGACAAACACTACAATCAAATGTTAATTAAATTTCTTTATAGCAGACAGTCTAATATAATACAACATCGAATTTCTAGATGGACTTCAGAAGTTACGACATCATTGAAAATTCAAGAACAGAAGAGTTACCAACAACATTGGTAAAAGAGATCATGACGTTAAGTAAACAAATTAAAAAATATAAGGAGTTTGTCGATTTGGACAATTTAGTAATGTCTATTTGTTTTGAGTCAGTAAATCAGACTGAATTTAATGAAATTTAGGGTTATGTCAAACTGCACTTAAAAATTTGGTTATGACACAATTTAATGACGAAGCAAACAGCAACTAAATACCAACTTACGCTAAAACAAGACTACCACTGATGCCTTGCAACTTGGGAGAGAAATTCATGTCCAGATTAGTGGTGAAATATTTTGCTTTAAAGTCCGACTTTATCGCTGCACTCTTCTTGCTAAAATAAAATTGATTGTAAATAATAGATTTTTAATATATTCATAGACATTCTGAAGAAGTAAAAGTTTTAACATACCCAGTATGTGGTTCAAATGAGGAAGAAAATGTCTGTTTCAAACCATCAATTAATTTATCTTCAATTTCAATGTCAAATTTAACAACATTTGAAGTGTCCCATTTTTCTTTAAATGTGATGCCTAAAACATAAATATGTACAGTATTAACTAATGGAAGGAATTGCCAACTTCAGTCAACTATGTTTAGAACACATTAAAATACATCAGAGTTATCAAAGATATTTTATGATAAAGAATTGTGCAACAATTATTAAATATCCAACTTAATGTGTGTTTGTTTGACAGAATACATATTAAGCAGGTTTCCCCCATAAATATTTTGTCTTAAGTTTTATTGCTTTTTGTAATGACAATGCTATTTTCTAATACAAATGCTAAAACATGTGTTAATAGGAAAATAGATCAATACATTTTAAGCTATTCAGTTAATTGCTATATTGGAAGCATGATCATTAATTGTAGTATTCATAAAAGTGAATAAAATATGTTTAGCAATTTGTTTTATACAATATCGAAAGAGTTGGATTTGTAATTTTTGATTATTAGTTCTTTTAAATTTAATTGAATGGCTATTAAAGAGACTTAATAAGGGTAGTACTCATTAAACCTTTAAATTTGACACATGTTAATGCATCTCTGTTGTTTCTTGCTGTTAGAAACTTTATAGAGAAAAACATTGCTTTCAAATTAATAATCAAATATTTTTATTCTTACCATGCCTGACAATTTTATATTTTCCTTCAACAGAAGCAGATGCATCACCCTTAGCAAAATTATGTGTGCCAGAAGTTGACATTTCAAGGCCAGCAGAAGTTTTCCCTTTGTGATCTAGCTTTATCACACCAATATCAAACCCCTTACTAAAGAGGTCTTTAGCAGATTTTCCAAGGTCAGAGAATGAAGGTGGAATCATGATTTAGCTAAAAGGTTGTAATAATTATAGTAAATATTAATTTCACTCAATCATAAGAAAATTGTAATCAAGATGCATTTGATTTATGAATTAAATTTTCAACATATATTAACTATGTCATAATTTATCTTGGAGAACTTGGAAACCAGAATGTAAAACATAAAGATTTATGAATTAAAAATAAAAGAGACGCTTATTGAAATACATTAGCAGAAAGTGTAATAATTTTCCAAAGCTAAAATTTTGATGTATTTAAGAGCTAAGAAGAAACTTTGAAAAAATTATTTTGGCATATAAAACATAAGTGTGACACATGAAAGTGTGGTGACTTCAAACATATATGGCTTTTAAACACTGACTGCTGACTCTGACATGATGTCCATTGTCCATTTTTATGAAAAGATATCAGTTCATATAATTTGGTGTAAAATTAGTTGTAACTTCAGTAGGATAGGCTTAAACACACTACCACATTTTAGAAAATGTAACAAAGAAATTGGTGCCTAGAAAATATCTTTTGAGTTTGAATACATATTCTCTAGATATTTAATTTGAGTATTTCCATCAATAACTTGACAGATCAATTTGTCCAAATAGTTTGATGTTTTTAATTTGTAGTAACATCAAATGTCTCAAAAAAATAAGAAATAAAGATTTAAAAAGTATCAATGTGATTCTTTTTATACAATAGATACATATATATAATTAAAACTATAGCATTTAATGCATTATTTATATGGCACTTTATACACTCATGTGAATAATTTATCAATAGATTGTCTTTTTTTAAAGATTATGTAAATGTAAATATATATAAACAAACAGTAATTGAAAATATGCAAATAATATTTTCCATGTATTTGCACCCTGAAGATATTATTACCTCTACTAAAATTTACTGTAATATAGGAAATTTAATTCAGATAGTAGAATTAGAAATGAAAAAATGATTGTATTAAATAAAACTAAGACATCTAGAGTTACAAAACATTTTACATAATTATCGTCGAGATATGAACACGATATCAAACTATCACAGTAAATAATAAACACTGATTTCAATGAATACTTTTTATGTTCGGCTGATAAATGTAATTATTTACAGCTAAAGGAAGCTTTTATACATAAAACAATTGATATTTTCTGATGTTTATAAAAAAGTATATACAGTTAAAAAATAAAGTAGCCATAAATTTTGAATGTGTAATAGCTGTTTACAGCGATTCACGGCTTTTTCAACACTTCCAAGTCATAATATACTGTTTTATTGTATTAATAATTTTTACTTAAACTGACTAATTTGTTATTTTGTTTTTATAGATAATGAAAAAGTATTACGTTTTTATTTAAATTTATTCCGTAATATTTTAATAATTATGCAGTCATATAAGGTTGTATTGCTAGGTGAAGGCTGTGTTGGAAAAACTTCCCTTGTTGCTCGCTATATCAAAAATACATTTGAAACTGAACATATTACCACACTGCAGGTAATTAATTTAAATAATTTTTACCTTACAATTTAATTAGTATTATTATCAAGTTGAAATATTGCATAATAGTATTCTTAAATTTCAGATATTTGCATTGTGCGCATTATAATAGTTTTTTAATTGGACTAGACAAGTTGTCAACTTTTGCTTTAAAGAAAAAATATTTTATATATAGGCCAAATTACAAACTCGATATAAGTTAGCATCTGGAAAAGTTTATTTTGCCTTCCTATATATTATTTTTTTAATTATAATAATTAATTGCTATGATCAATTTAAAACTGTTTGCACTACAATTGTTAAACAGTATTGATAAATGGGTCAGTCTTAACAGAGATACTCTTATCTTAGTTGTAAATTGTAACAATAACTTTAAATAATGCTATATAAGCTGACAGAAAATCAATCATTCTGACATATAAACAGATTCCCAATTTCAAGAAATCAGAATATAGTGTTGAAAAGTGGCTATATCCTAGATTAGGTTATTAATTACTGTATTAATCACTATTAAGTTATTGTAAGTTATATATAGGTCACAAAAATTATTATTTCAATGGACTTAATAATTTCTCTGACCACAAATTCATAAAATTTTGTACCTAATGGCTAATATAGATTGAAGCTTTTTCCGTAATATTTATGATGTTTCATATTGTTACTAAGTATATTTACTTAATTAATAATAAGTGATTTATTTTATTTTCAATAATTTAGGAAAATAAATGTGGCCTAATCAATTAGGACCTTTTTATGGTTCCCAACCTGTTGGAAAGTTCTGAACTATCTGACCGGTTGGGAACTTGTTACTATTATAATAATATAATTCACAAAGCTTGTTTTAAACTACTAATAAATTTGTTCTTAACTGGCTGGATAGTTCAAAACTTTCAAACTTTTTATGGTCCTTAATTGGCCACAACATAAATAAAAAGATAAGGGATTTCTAGTCTAACTTTCAGCAATTTCATTCCTTTTGGTGAATTCATAAAAGAAATCATTTTACAAAATGACTAATGTATCTTTTAACAATACAATCAAATGTATAAAGTCACTGATATGGCAAAATAACCTTTGTACAAATATGTAGTAAAGTACATAAAGAATTTTGTTTCATTAAACATGCTTGTATTCATATTATTATTAATTCCCATTAGTTTGTTTGTTTTGTTTTGCTAAACAGTAAAAGAAATAAATGGATCATCCTGAAACATTTAAAGTCTGCCTTCTTGGAGAAGGATGTGTTGGAAAAACCTCAATTGTCCTTCAATATATTGAAAAAAAGTTTAACCCAAGTCACCAAGCTACTTGCCAGGTTATTTAATGTTTGTTGTTGTGGTTCCAGCTGTCTAATATTAGTTGTTGTTTTTTAAACTAGTGCCTGCAATCTACTTTTCTATTTATTACTAACTGTTATTTTTTTAATGCATGCCAGACATTTCTTAACATTTAAAAGCTTTTTGTCTTAGCAATAATTATTTCTTTAAACAGTTTATTCTAAGAATATAGGTTAGATCAAAGTTATTAAAATAAATTTGTTTTTGAAAAGTTTGCTATTATTTTGTTATGCTTTCCGACATACAAATCTTACAATGCATTTTAGTAGTTTATTCTGCATTTATGTATGTAAGTTTTTTGGCTTCATAAAATCTTAATCTACATACATAGAAATCTCAGATAAAATATACTTAATCAGGGGCATGGGAAGCTGTTATGAACTGGAGGTCCGCCTTCCACAAATAAATGTTGCATTATTACATTTCTTTTGAATATAGTTGTACATATTATAAAGTCATTTACAGATATCTACATAATATTTTATTTTAAACCCAGTTTTTGTTCAGAACTGAGTTAAAAGGTTATTATTATTGAATAGAGAATATATGGGTAGTATATAATAGATTCTATACAAATGGGAATACCAGAGGCTGACTTATAGTCAGCCATATTAACCAGAAATAAAATAGTTTAGGTAGGTACATACCATATAACTAGGTAAAAAAATCAATGTCACTGAGTCAGACAGATACTCAAATGAAATCCATAGACATCAATACACTGCTTGTACATTCACATCATTATAAGAGCTACATCTATTCTATAACATCTTTGCATACAAACCTGCATGATACATACATATGGTATAAAAGTTTCTCTTTACCTAAAAATTAGACATCATGGGTGGTTAATAAAAGCTTTTCAGACATTTTGATTTTTTAAGAAATGCTTAGCGGTCAAGGAATTGTGCTTTTATGTATTTGTTCCTTAAAAGGGCGGTAATTTTTGGGGTGCAACTAAAAATCTGGGGAGCTCGAGGCCCATGTTAATTAATAGCGTTTTGCAGATAGGAATTATAAATTTTGAAAGTTCGATTCGGAGATAGCTACTTATAGAATTCTGATATGCCAGCCAATCAGAAGAACTAGAACCATACTAGGGGTCCAGGATAGTTGATAGATATAATATATGTATGTAATAAAAAGTTATCAACACAGAATGGAGACATGAAATTGCTGATTATGATCATTGTCAATTCAAATTATGTATCCAATGTATAATTCATTTTCATTCTTATTGGTCACAATTTCATTTGTTTTGTTTTTTATATAATTATTCTGATAACTAATTGTTTTGTTATAGTATAACTTAATTTTTAATTTGTTCTTTAATTTATAGGCTGCGTTCTTTGACAAAAAAGTGAACTTTGATGGTAAACGTTTAAAATTAGCCATATGGGTAAAAATATAAATACTTTATTTAGATCTCTCATTATAATATTAGTATAGAAATAATTTTAACTACTTTTACATTACAATAGTGTTGTTAATTTACAAAGTCATAAATAACCACATTATTTTTTTTCAACAGGATACTGCTGGTCAAGAGCGCTATCATGCCCTAGGTCCCATTTACTATCGAGATAGTAAAGGAGCCATCCTGGTTTATGACATAACCGATATAGACTCATTTGAAAGAGTGAGTAGATAGATGTTGATTGATGCCTACTCTAATGACAATATGATGCCATTAATAATTCAATAAATTATTTGTAGGTGAAAAATTGGGTAAAAGAATTACGTAAGATTTTGGGAGCAAATGTTGTACTATTTATAGTAGGGAACAAGATCGACCTTGAAAAGGATAGAAGAGTTGACAACCAGGAAGCCTTACAGTAAGTTTTAGTGTATTCAGCAAAAGTATTCATGGTGGTTGCTAAAATATTATAGTATAGACGTCGATTTTTGTCAAAGTATTTTGTCGTACCTGATTGCTTAACTTTAAGTATGGAGTTTTAAGAGCATCAAAATAGTTGTTTCTCATTATAATTAACTTTTTTTAACGATTTATTTCAGCTATGCCCAATCTGTGGGAGCTGAGCATTGTCTCACCTCAGCAAAACTAAATCGAGGTGTTGAAGAAGTCTTCATCTCCATAAGTCGAGGTCAGTTATGTTTGATAATAGCAAATTGACTGTGCATATAATATGCTATGAATATATCAATATATAGGGCTATGTAGAGATCACTCTCTGCATACATACTTTTGTTCTTACCACGAGAACGTTACAAGGGAAGAAAACAAGCAAACTCTATAGAATTCTGTGATTGAACTTTAAAATCATCCCTATACTATGATCTGTTCATCTTTGTTAATGGGATGGAGAGGGTCTTGATGACTTGAATATTAACGACAAGTTTTTAAATAAAGAATCTATTTATGATTATTTGTATCTCTGTTAAACAGAATTTGGCGCGTTTAATTTTGCCTAGGTTATATATAAGAGCAGCTGGATAGCTTTGTCAAGTTCTCACAAGAACGCTTTTAAATCTATTCTTTAGCAATGCTTCAAAAGTCCGAATCCCAAGGTCCCGCCCGTTCCAATCGCAACGATGGTGTTGTGATAGTTGATGACGATGAGATGCGTAGCGCTGGGAAAGGCTGCTGCGGCTAAACCCTACCCTCTCTGTGGTTTCTTATTGAGAATGTACCGCCATTGAATGTCGTTGACAAAAATCTATTCCTTATATGTATTTGGTAACTTTCATTCTGCGCTGTGATTGCGCCCATTTGGAATTCGCATGTACCGTCTGCATATTCATTTCCCTTTATTCCGCATTATGCAATGTACAGCAATTGAAGACAGATTTGTATATATGTATGTATTAGTATGTGTGTGTGTATGTAAACTACATAATAATGAAATCCAGACTGCTATCAGCCTGAAGCGAGAGTCGCGCCCTGTTAAATTATCTTTTAATCATTGCGCACTTCCTTTGCGTTGCTTTGATTCAATTCCTTTTCCACTATTATAACTCGACACTTTAGTGTTATTGACTTTTCGAATCGATTTTATAATTTTACTAACGGTTGCATTACAATGATTATCATTCTATTTTTATCGATAAATGATACACATTTAAATTTCAGAGATAACTATTTGATTCACTCGATTCTGCCTATATAAGAGTGATTATTTAAATATGTAATTCATATTTAGACTGTGTATATTTCATTCTAAATTAGTTTAAGGGAGAGAATTTTCAGTTTAATTTTCTATCAAATAAAAACTTAACATCAATTTCTGTATTCTTTTAAAAAATTAATTTACTGGTGGCCATTTATACGTTACTAAAACAAACGAATTTACTATGCTAATCTTTGTTTCTAATGTGTTATGGCCATTAAACAAATGTTTCTACAGTACGAAGATGTGCTTTAAAACAGAACTTTTAAAAATTTATTTATTTAACATTGAATAAGGGAATATTGATTGTTTATGAACTGGACGCCTTTCTTCATAATCTTTTAAATACCACTATTTGATTTGTTATATTATAAGGAGTAGGTATAGAACACTATCAGCTTCTGGGATATATTTTTATCTATTTGCAACTAGTATTAGAACATTTAAATGTAAAATACGATTTTGGGTGTAAAAAACATTGTGGTCATTTCTTTTCTCAATAAAGGTGCCATTCTCTATGTTCTCCCTTTGCTAAACTTAAACTTGTGCTCTGTGGTGTATTTATTTATTTATTCTATCTATTGTGTGGTTGAACATTGTCGTCCGGGTTTTATATCATGATTTCACTAAATTCTGTGTATGTCTAACAGCCTATGCTGTAAAGGAATATTTAAAATGTAATGTCATACGGCTTAAATGATAATATTAATTATGCATAAATAAATAAACAACATACACATGCATGTATTACATTAACTTTATCTAAGAGAATGTTTATAGAATCTTAAATTAATTATTCATAATATTCCTAGCATAAAGTACAGCGAATTACTGTAATATGTATGAAAATAAGGATTCGTCAGACAATATTGCTGTTTTGTTTTCCCTCTCAGTGGAATTGTATTTCCTCATCTATGAATATTTTGTTGATTTGAATCGTTAGAAATACTTAAGAGGCTGTGAGTGTGTGAGTTAATAAAATAAATCTCACATTTAGGATTGGTTTCTTTACTGAATGGGATATTATTTACCGCTACCTAACTGCTTCTATATCTTGTCTTTGTTAGTATGTATACTGTGCCTTCGTATTCCTTTCTGAAGTCTGACTAAATTATTTTACTGCTATTTACAACGTCCTATATTATTTGAGATGTAACGTTATTGATTATTGTAAATTTGTTTTAGTAGTATATGTAGTAATTGAATATTTTATTTAATGGCTATTTACTAATGTTTGTAACTGCATAGTTATAGAATGCATAATATATTTTATGTATACTTGTATAATATTTTGTTAATGTCAACTCGACACAAATACTTCATTTATGCTAAGAATTTATGTAAATTTAATTACTAGAATCCGTAAAAAGTCTATAAAGTTGTGATAGTATGTATTCTAGATGTTTGGTATCCCCTTCTTAATGAAATACGTATAAGTTCAAAAACGTCCGCACTACCTATTTTTAAAACGATCGAATCCTGCTGCATGTATATACTAGAGGTTTTTTGTAACATAAAATAATAACAATAGCGCAGAATTATGCGTTCTATATAAGATTAATAATTCATCTTACTTATGCACGTTTGAAAATAAGCATGACATAATAAATGGAAATATTGTAATAAGTTACACTAATATATTTTATGCATGTTCTAAATATAATGGTTGAATTGAGTAATAAATGGATTGTAGTTATCACTAGGAGATTGCGCGCAATTTCCACGTAATGTTTAAAAATAAATATTAACATATCCGTAAATGAAAATCTTTCGTGGCATCAATTCAATATTTAGTATCTACTGCGTATTTCAATTAGAAAAACAAAATAAATAACTGAATTCTATTCTATTTTCTTTCATTTAATAATAATGTTAGTATTTTTGAGAAATGGGAATCGCAAAGTAATACGTAAAAAGTTTGTATACATGCGAATAAATTATAAAAGTTGGAAGGAAAAAAGGAATATTGTACTGCTAATCTAATGAATAGTGAATTTGATTTGGGAAGCCTCCGAGGTATCATTTCATGAAGTGGATGATTATTTTCAGTTTCTGCTGCTTTGGTACCAATTCTTATGAATAAAATTACAATACTCATGCTCAACTGTAGGTACAATATAGACGAAATGCCAATAGAAAACCTAGCTCCAATCATCCCCAGACATCGATACATTTCTTATAAAATAAATTACTATCATACTTCAATTTCACGGTCCATCAATCAGTCAATGTTTCTTCGCGCAAGAAACGTTAAAGAATAATATCTCAACGTATACAAAGAAAGATTGAAGAATTCTCTTTGGGCTTTAAACTATAACTATGTACTAATAGTTATTATACAACTATATTAGTAATCGAAGTTTAGTCATTTTCTCCTCTAAAATAACTAATAATGATAATATACTAACTGATTTATTATTTTCAAATTTAAATAGGTAAAACAAAAATAGTATTAATGATAGATATGTCATATATATTAATAGTGATAGTCTTAAAACTGATGAAAAATTGTACATACATAAAAGCTGTTGCAATTAAATAAATTAACAATTAAAATTTGCGTAGGGATAACATTAAACATTTTATAAAAATAATGGCGACATATTTTTTGGAAGAATTATTATCAATTGTTATACAAAATGAGCAACAAAAATTCCCCTAGAAATAATCACTAAATGGCGATTATTTTGACAAATTCAGATGCAGAATATCTTCACGGATGTAAGAAAAATTACAACGTAACAAGTTGTATTATAAATAGAGTTTCTACATATTCACAATTAATGCATACTAAGAAACTAGAACTCCACTGCTAGAGTCGGGCTTCTTCTCGTCTTGTTTTTCCGCATCCACTGACTCCCTTTCTCCCATAATGCGAATGTTATGCTTCTCCTTGTATTTTTGAAGTTCAACGCCTTTATCTTCAAACTGTTTATTTAATGTTTGCAGTAAATTCGTGACCTAAAAAATCAAACTTCAATATTTATTTACATATATAACAGGTGCCTAAAAGTATCATTTTCTACAGAAATTTTCATTTCATAACAATCAACCTAAAATCTTATAAAAACATGATTTGAAAGTACAGCAGGATTAGTGCAAAGAAATCCCTCCACAATCAGCTGAGCATTAAATGCTCAGCCAAACCAATTTGCATGAAAATCTGTTTTAACAAATACTATTTTTTGTTGATGATTTCTGGCAAACACAATTTCTTAGGTTGTGTTGGAATATTCTTTAAATATTATGAAATATGAAAAATTATGATTACAAATGAAACAAAATTAAACACTACTACAACAACAAAACACTTGAAGATATACCTGTTCATGATTGTATTGCAAAGATGGTAAGACATCTTTAACCTTTCTTTCAACAAGCACACTATTTATCATTCTATAAGCCTTTCTTTCAGGATCTACATCTTTTAATGTGTTGATGACAAGTCTAAAATAAAATCAAATACAAAATTATGCAGTGAAACCATGTTACAGCAAAAACATTTGTGATACATTAATGTTAATTATTATTACAAAGGCAGTCTCAATGACATGATAAATATATTATCATATTTAAAATGTAGAATTTTGTATGTATAAATCTTTTTCTGGCACACAGGTATGGGTATGCAGTGTGCATATGGAGTTATAAAATTGGTTAGTTAACTCGGATAAATATGGATATTCCACACAAATCTGAGTTAAGCAAGGTTAACAGTATTGTTTAATGTTTAATTATGGGATACTTTAATTCATAGTGTAATGATGAATCATGTGTATTAGAAGTCCATTTAGTTAAACTTTATATTTAAAAATAAAGTTAAAAGAATCTGTTTGTTGTTAACAAAAGTTCATAATGATGCCATAACTTTATGATTGATTTAAAATCAGGCAATATGAAATATTGAGATAAAGTTGGAAAAAACTGAACAAAATTCTATAATATAAATTTATAGAAAGATTAGAAGTCAATGACATGGTGATCCAAATTATTTTTATGCAATATTATTTGAAAATGTCCAATATGTAAGGCTTTATGCAAATAAGGAGGGAACCAGCTGAATGCTATATTGATTAGGGATTCATGCAAGGTTGTTTTTCTCTTTATCAAATTCCCATTGCTACTTTCCAAGAGTCAAATTGAAAAGGTGTTTTGATTATTACAAATAGCTAAATATTATACTGTATTGCAAGGAGCATCAGGTTTAAGTTTTATTGAATAAAGAAAAGATAAAAATTACATGATATAAAGGCATAAATTTACTTCAGATTAATTAGAAATACCTAGTAAATTACAAAGAAAAAGATTAGTTTTATGTTTGACCAAAGAATGCCTAAAACTTTCAAGTAATCAAAAACATTTACCACAAAAATATTAAGTTATGAGATACTTTAATTTTTTAATACCTATACACAGCAAATATAATAAAATGAAAGAGATGGTAGAGATTGCTAATCATAATGAAATTCATGCATGCAACTACTTATACCATAATAATCAGCCTAAATTTAATTAATTACAACTCAACCAATCAGTCCTAACTCCCAAGCATGATGAACTTTAATAAATACTACTTACGTATGTTCTCTCAATTCTACTTCAAGTTCTGAAATTTTAACAGCAATTCTTTTTTGGTCTTGTCTTAATGAATTAAACTCCGCAATTATTTGCTCCTGAGGCTGACCTTCCTTTTTATTGGACATATTAGTATTTTTTTTATTTACTATGCGACGTATTTAAATTAAAAGAAAATGTAACTATTTAATAGTTAAAAACAAATTACTTTAAAATCGTAATATTATTATTTCACATAATTACGAAGCTGATTTAATGCGGGCTTTAGCTGCGAGTTTTGATTTGGAATAGGTTCCCTTATTTAGAAACGCAAATTTCTTATTAAGGGACTGACTATGTCAATCGGGCAAATTCTTGCTAAGTATTCAAAATTTATTTATTACAATCATAATGCAAAGCAAGGTTTTTTTCCACAAAACCAGGCTAAATAACAGAAATAGAGGGATAAGAAATCCACTGGCAACTAATCGAAGATAAGTTCTACAAAAGTATAGAAATGAAGAACTTGACTTTTTTAAATATCATAGTAAATATGAAATGTTGCAATCAACAATTATTACTGAGCATAAGCTACAGAGTTATCATGTTATACGCTTGAACTCAACTCATTATTTTTTATTACCTATTGAAATAACTCCGAAGGTCTTATAGATATAAGGTATGATCTATATTAATATAAGAAATAATCAGTAGGTATTGTATACTATAAGAATACGTTCGTGGATTATATTTGAAGAATTTATATATATGTACAATGATTACACAATAGCATTTGCACCTGCATTTTAAAAAAGATAAAAAGCCACAATAATGAAAAACAATATTTTAGAAATATCATAATTTACCATTGCTTGCATGAATGAAACAAACAGTGGGCTTGCATTCTAGTAAAGTTTATGAGACATAATGCGATTTCTATACAAGAAACGGCTTTGCTGATTATTTTATATTTAGTCTGAAAATGTTTAAAAGCATTTATTAATTAACGTAGAATAAAGTCACAATCGTGACAGAAATTTTAATATGTGACTGGATGTGGATGAGATCTCTTTAAAGTCAGGTTAGGTTACATTTCCTAATTATTTTGATAATAAAACAGAACAACAAAGATCAACTGGATTCGACAAAAGTTAAATCAGGACCGAATAGAGAATCAGGGTGAGTGGGAACAACGCAAACATCCACTTCTTCAACACTATCAGAATTTACAGTCTTCATAAAACCAATTTTGGAACTTTCTCTAGTTGAGACATAATAAGGACTGGCCAATGGACGATAATAATCACTCGGACAATGACAGACAAATGAACAAGCATCCAAATAGCGTGGAATGTCTTCTTCTGGTCCTATGATTTGGAAAACAAAACACAAACATCCATTACTTTGTTAAACTTTACTTTACCATTACACGTTTAAAAAACAGAAGTATCATAAAAAGCTTAGAAAAAAATCTATTTTGACATTAATAATTTGATTTACACAAATTTACAAACAACCTTAAGTCAAACATTAGTAGAGCCACAGTTCTATATATTAAAAAAAGGAGTAAAGAAAACTTACCAAGAAGAAAATGCCTGGGATCAAACTTTCCTTGTTGATACTCAACAGTAGGTACTAACCACGTCAAGACACAACTCTTTTCACCAAATTGATCAGACAGCAAGCCTAATTATATTAAATAAATGAATATTAAGCTTTATAGAAACTGGGATTCACAAGTTAATAAGAATTATAGTAAGCAATCGCAACTATTGTGGAGAAGTAAAAATAAATAATTAATGTTGTTTCTCAACATAACATACGATTTCTATGTTCTGAATATTCTAAATAATTTTGAAATTAAACTTTTACGATGCTTAATTTTCTTTATATATTCATGAAGAATAGTTACAAAAATTGAACCTCGATTTTCAATCGAGATACCAATATCTATAGAAAATTACATGACAAAGTTTCGAATTGACTTCTTTGTCATGTATTGTTGTTAACATATTTATGTCAATTTGTAAGCAAATGTTTCACCTCGAACTTGAGCATAATATGTACCACCTTCAACATCTTCTAATGAGACAATATCTCCAATACTGTACATAGTGCCCTAAAAAATAAAATAAAAATTGATATAAGAATTACAAAAAATAGAAAAAATGATTACTGATATGATTAACTCACTGAATGATAAACTTTTGATTTAGATAACACACTTGAATAAGAGGGAAGAGATTTTATAGGCTGAAAAATAAAAAGTTTAATTCAACAGTATTTACTAAAATAGACAAGATTATAAAATAGAAAGCAAAAGGATTACCTTTCTTTTAAATATAATTCTCCTAGATTTTCCTTTGGTCATCATGGATTTGACCTTAGGCATGTTATTGGTTGTGGCAACTGTTCTTTGTCGTAAAGATTTTCTTGATGTTGCAGAGTTTACAGCCAATTGTGGTAGCATGGAAGAATTGACAAAGTCTAAATCCTTTTTTGCTCGATTGCGAATAGGTCTTCCAGATGCTGACACCAGCTCATCTGAATTATTTTCAGGAGGATCAAACTTTGAAGTTGTGTCAGTAGTTTCACTTGACTTTTCTTTTTCAGACATCACTAAAATATATTTGTAATCATTTGAAATTAAAGCTTTTCTTGTGAGAGATTTTTATTATAGCTTACATAAAATCATTATCTTTTGTTATAATTACAATTACAAATATTAAGTAGCACCAAAGTCAACTAAGAGTAAAATATATTATACAAAGGTATTCATGGTAAAACTTATGAATGAGTACAATGTGTAATTATTGTTAATACAAAATATGTAAAAAAGAAGTTTAGGTAAATAATTGCTAAATTGTTACTTTTTTGGAAATGTAGCCGTTGTAAGGTATAAAGCTGCTGTATCAATGATAAATTGTCAATATCTGTCTCAAAACTTGATATTTCTACTAAGTCATTTGTTAATAATGGTTATTTTGGATATTTATTCTGTTTTAACAGAATTTAATGCTAATTTAAACAGAATATAATAAAAATCTAAAATATGCTTTTGGTAGAGTATTATTTTGTTTGTAACTTCAAAAAATATTTTTAACAAAGCTTATTTTAACTAGCTGAATAAATCCAAATTTATTTCCATGTTGAGATGTGTAGAAGGATGTATAACTGCTCAGAACAGAATATAATTGTGCCAGCCAATATAATTCTAAATTGTAAGGAAATTGTAGATGAAAGAAACAATATTACTAGCAAGGAAGATAAGCTTATTTACAAACATATGCTACCATGTGTAGTTTTAACTTTATAGCACTAAATAAATTTTATAGTAGAGAAGGAAAATAATTATTTTGATATTATTTGAAACTGAAAATTGTGACTAACCTAATATCAGTATGTATTTGATTAAATAAATAACTACCATTGAAACCAATAAATTCTGACTTATGTTGAACTATTAGAAAACAAAGATTTAGCTCTAGTTATTATTTATGATGTATATAGATTGCCCGGCTGGGCAATGATTTTTTAGAGGGTGAACATGCTACTGCATTTCATTTCTGTTTATATACACTGATCTAGGTAGGTAGACAGCCTGAATGACCACTGTTTTATTTTTTAATTGTTACAGGCAATGTATTTTAACAGCCTTATTTTGAGCACTGTTACCCTATTAACATGATAAATATATGAAATAAATATTCAGCACTATCATAAATGAAATGCACTAAACTAAAATTTTACTGAATAATTGAATAGAAATTCTGATTTTACTTCATTTTGTATAATTTTAAAAACTGACTGAACAAACCAACATACAAAATTATTTAAAAAGCTATAATTGTATAAATTAACAAACTTCAAAATATAAATGATAGAATTAGTATGTTTGGGAAATGTATTGTTTATCACTTACATGATAATTAAATACTTAAATGTTTATACACTTTTTAGAGTAGTAAACCTCAATAAATATGAGCGCTAAAGTTAAATTTGCTTTATCTATTAAAATGGATGTATTAAAACAAAAAAACTAAACAATTCCAATTTACTACTCGATTTTAATTTTCTTTAAACGCATCACTTCATGTCTCAAACTTTTCTAGCCACTATTATTCCTTTAAATGGTCAATTCTGGAAAACGCATCACCATGTCTTGGCAAGTTACCGTTATCAAAGGAAGACATCAACGTCCTATTATCCGTATCATTCACAATCATTCCCCCTAGAGTCAAAGGATTACCCATTCTTTTAATCACTATACGGAACAATACTCATTTTCTTTTATTATTTTTATTCGTAAACTCAAAAATGCTAATAATTGTTTCTTCTTCTTCTATATACCTTATTATTCTATTTATCACATTCAAACCTCATCCTCTTCCTCAATTTAATTTTGTCATTTATTTAAAATTATTCATATTTAGGTAATTATTACCTTTCATAATTATCATATTCCCTTGTGATTCCCATTTTTCTCAAATTATAATCAAAGACACCGTATAAGCTTAGGGTTTGATTTACGATTATTCTGTTCACAATCCAAACCCAAAGTAAGGGAAATATATACCTACCCACAGTTCAGAATGAACAGATAATGAATGGTATGAAAATTCTTCCTATTCTCCAAGTTTTAATTAAATTATGTGAGCTGTTTAATTAGAAATAATAAAATATATTTGTATCATTAAAAGTAACAATTTAAACCTGGTATTGCCCCCATAGACCAAAGCGCATTTTTCATATTCAGATCGCATTGCATAACAATAAAAAACCAAGGACTACTCTATTATTAGAGTAGTCCTTGTAAAAAACATGATCATTTTGTATTGTCAAAATTGATAGTTGAAATTTAATTAAATATGAGCGTCTAGAAGATTTATAAAACTGATATCTGGATATCACTACATAATTATTTAATGAGGAACTTCTTTTACTTGAATTTAAAGAAATTTTAAGTTAAAATATCAGAGTTTTTATATGTAGTTGATTTTTTATTTACAATCTATATTGGACATAAATATAACAATATATAAAACAAAGACATAATTAATTAATAATATAATGTATAAAGTTTAACAATTTAAAAGTTTCTTAACATAATCCATCCATATGCTGACTCATAATATATAAATAGGTATGAATATATGTATATTATAATCGTTCGATAAATATACTTTAGCGAACATAATTGTTGTCAGAATAAACAACAACCAAAAATTCTCTATAAATTCTGTGATGGATAATACAATCGACATGAAAAAACAAACAGATCAATTAATAAGTTCAGTTTGCAATATGAGCTCAAGGCTTTAGAGATTCACGATAAATGAATTACTATAACAAACAAATAATGACGATATTTTAATACTCAATAAAAACACCCTTCATTGAAATTTATAAAAACACTAACTTCACTCAGAAGAGAGATTTCAAATCTGAAATATTTAAATATGAAACAACCCGAGTTCATTTCATTTAATAATTGGCACAGATAGAGAATTTAAAAATTGTACTACATGATAAAAAATGTGCAGCAAAGGTTGTGGGCTTCTGGTTAATAGATATGGAAGGAAAATTTCCTGAAAAATGTGAAAATCAATTAATATTTACTGGCCGCATGATAAACTGCAGTTATAAACAAGTGATCAATTTAAAAAAAATTCATTTATCAAATCTTACGAAAAATCGTCAAAATAGGTAGAGTTTCGAACAGTTTTTTATGAATCTATTTTGATTTCAATTTCACATTTCTAAACGACAAATTTGTTGCAAAGAAACTGAAACTATACACTTAACAAGCAAGCGTATTAAGAAACACAGATAGGATAGATAATAATACTTTCTGCAAATGATGTCAAGCAAGACGTATCATAAGTATAATTTATAATCAATCATCTAATCGCGTGTACAATCTTTATCGATATATTTTCAATTGCCATAAAAATAACAAAAAAACAAATAGGATATAGCAAATAGGAACACAAAAATGTAAAATGTTTAATCGTAAATATTTTACATATAATAATATAACAAATGGGCAAAATTAATCAATTTTAATGAGCTCATAATATAATATATAAAAATCATTTTAACTTAGTCACTTTCATTCTCTATTTTATATTGAATTAAAAACAAAGAAACAGAAACAACCAGATGTTTCTGAATTACCATACCAAACTTTAAAAACGATAACATTAAAACATTTTTCATCAAGTCATTTAACTTTCGAATGTTACGCTAAAATTATTTTTTTAAATTACAATTTTTGTGATGCATTAAAACAAATATTATCGAGAATTTGGTAGGCGATTCAGAAGTAGATTTATGATGAGCAAACAAACCTTTTGGAATCAGATATGTCGCGACAAATTCAAAGCAAATAAATTTTCATAAAATTTATAATAAAAAAATAGAATTTCAAATTTCTTAATAAAAAAATGGAGGAATGCAAATCGTTTGAAAAGTTTTCAGAGCTTTTGAAGGAATGGACAATAAACAGAATTTGATAGAAATGTTTGATATACAAACTATACCTATACTTGTATACAAAAATTACGAATAAACCAAATCAATAATAATTAATAATAATAAGCATATTAAAGAACAAATAAATTAAATAGAATGAATAGATTTCTCATAGAAATATAATTTATCATAATTGAAAAATAATGCCGAAAATATAGAATAGAGTAGAATAGATATAGAATGCCCGAATTCCATATAATAGTGGTCATCCATGCAATAAAAGTGGTCAATTTTAGTTTACAATATGCACAACAAATGACATAATTATACTCAAAAATTCCGCCACAATGTTTTGAAATCTTTCAAATAAGATTTCAATGAATAAGATGAAGAGGATAGGGTATAGCGATATGATTGGTCGATATGATTGATACGTCAAGAATACGTCATCGTTTAATGATGAAAATAAATTATTGTAACAATTAGCGTTTTAAATATGGAGTTTAGAATTACGTATTTAAATGATTGTTATGTAATGATAAATGCAATATATGAAACACCAACAAAGAAACACAGAATCATCAATCAGGGATGGCAAGATGAGGAATAAGATGGGATGTTTTATATATTAAAATGTAACACTTTGTGACTAGCAGAAGGAAGGTTAGCTGGAATAAGGATGAAATAGTACAAAACAAGAATTCAATAGCTGATTAACTATAAAATTTCGCAATAAAATTAAAATGGAAGTCAACACTAGGTCATTACCTACTATTACTCAACTTAATAATTGAGTCAACGACTTACTTAATAATTGGGTCAACGACCTACTTAATAATTGGGTCAGCGACCTACTTAATAATTGGGTCAACGACCTACTTAATAATTGGGTTAACGACCTACTTAATAATCGGCTCAACGACCTACTTAATAATTGGGTCAACAACCTACTTAATAATCGGGTCAACGACTTACTTAATAATCGGGTCAACGACCTACTTAATAATCGGATCAACGACCTACTTAATAATCGGCTCAACGACCTACTTAATAATTAGGTCAACAACCTACTTAATAATCGGGTCAACGACCTACTTAATAATCGGGTCAACGACCTACTTAATAATCGGGTCAACGACCTACTTAATAATTGGGTCAACAACCTACTTAATAATCGGGTCAACGACCTACTTAATAATTGGGTCAACAACCTTACAAATCACAATTTCTATGCAGCAACTTCTATAAGTGTGAATATTCTGTTTTGAAATTTAACAAATGCCTACAATCTAAAAATTTAAAGCGACGATAGTATCTATCAATAGGCAGGCACCAATACTGGAATCAATACTTTATGGAATGCTATGAGAAGGAGGAGGGAATGCAGACACCATCACAGCCGACTCGAATCAGTTAGCTCAAATAGGACCACGAATAGTACAACGGCAGCTCAGTTAGCATAGCCAATGCGGCAACTTGATCCTCTAACACTGGCAGTTCAAGCAAATCCGGGGCGCTGGAAGTGAATGCCGGAACAGACGGAGTGGGGATAGTGTATTGTTCATCAGTGAATGAGGTAGACGCTACTGGCCCAGGACCGGCTTCAGCATCGTCATTCGTGGATTCGGCAGTGGGTTGACTTCGGAGTTGTCGTCTTCGCTTTCTCATTTCTTGTAGGCGAGAATTCACTGAGCATTTCAATCTCGTGGAGGAATTCTATAAGCATAATAAGTTCATTCATAATAACCTCACTTTGAGTTAATATAACAATTAATTAACAAACAAAATATTCTTTTAGATTTTGACCACTCATCACTGTCCAACGATCAATTCTTTCAGTGAGTTGACGAATTACAATTTGTTTTATTTTTACAAAGTTTATACACGATATACTTTTAAAACTTCAGCCAATAAAAAGGCAAGCCAACAGCAAAAAGAAATATTCACATTTAGAACATTCCAAAATTTAAGCCTCCCTTTAAACCTACTTATGAATTTATACTCCCAATACTCTTTTCTAAAACAATAACATTATCCAAATCAATTCTAGGATTATCCAGATTAATCATAGGATTATCCAAATCAATTATAGGATTATCCAGATTAATTATAGGATTATCCAAA
>JAYMFX010127659.1:0-12485 GCA_036784945.1 Monocelis spectator | reverse complement strand
ATAAAAAACTAAATTTGCGTCAATATTCGCTCTCCGCGTTTGTAGTAGTGACGATTCTCCCGCCGTTCTAGTGTTAACCAGATAATTTGGGTCAATACATTAAATTACGAAATATCATAAATTATTTTCATGGAAATTAACATTGCAACATAGATATTTAGTGTGTGTGCTATTGTGCTAAAAAATATGTGCTATTTTTGTAAGACTCTGAAATGTTTTATAAGTTATAGTTAGAAATTGTTATTTGAATACAAAATTGGATTATTTAGTTGGGTCAGAGGTGGCTCGATATATAGATTCATAGATTTTTCTAAAACTGTAATGTTTTAAGTTTCAGAATATCTGCCAAAGATAATAAATTAAGGGATTAATTAGTCCCTTAATCCACTATCTTTGACTATCTATGGCCTTATCCTAATTGTAGAACTATAGTTGATTTTTTATATTGTTTTCACAATTAAATAGATCAAAATAGATCAAAATAGATCAAAATAAACTTGACTTATTCAATCCAGTTATCACATCAAAATGATCAGACTATTCAAGAAGTTGTATAAATATCTATATCTATGTCTAACAACATAACTACCTATGAAAAAAACAATGATAGAAAAACTTCTCCTTCAGTTTCAATTTTGAATTCTTATGAAAAATCCTTATAAATCTAATGCAATAAAATTATTGAACAATATCGATCTATAGATGATATAAAATATGTAAATAATTATGATAAAAGTAATAATATCTATATAGTTGATCGACTCACATGTTAATTTGTAACAAGAACTGACAGAAACAAAGTATTTCTGAAATAAGCTTTTAGGTTCTGTTGATTTTAGTTGTCATTGACAACATGAATGAAATAATTTAAAATATAGTTATTCCAAATCATACTACTTAGAAAAATCAAGAGTAGTGAATTTTAATTCTCAATTACAGTAATATTTTATAAAATTGATGCAACCTATAAAAGATTACTTATAAATAATAGAGAATACTATTTTATAGATTGTATTTTCATTTATATAGAAAGTCATGTTATGTGAGCTATCTATATGATAGCTTATACTGCACATAAATCTAATAAGAATACTAAGTCCGTTGCTCAATGGATACATTATAGTAATACAAAAGTTATGTCACATATCGAGAAAGAAGGTATTCGGAATTGGGTGGGTATGTTATTTGTTAGGTAGATACAATATACATATTAGAGTAAATATATACACCATACAAACAAAACAAAACCAATTATAAATCACATTGGATTACTCTATTTTACATGATTATGCAAATACAGAGATTTGTTACCCGTCCCTCTAACCATCATTCTCTAACACATATCTCTGGGCACATCATTAATTTCATATCGTTGTAATCATGTTGTTCGCTTTGTACTCTTTGTGCACTATTTCATTTTAAGTCAGCTATAATATTGTACACTGTTATACATACATAATATATAGAGGTACATAATAGACAATAAGTTATCTCATTCTATAATCTGCAGGACTTACGCTTAAGCTATAATTTCTAGTGACACTATTATGGCTATTTGGCAAGTAGATATTCTGCAGATTGTAGCTTAAGATATTTTAAGACATTTTTAAGCTATGAATGTGTCCAATTCCCGGTAGGTATAGAAGTTTAGAGGGAGTCTTCACTCGAAAAAGTTTAATTTCCTGACATTGCTGACCCAATTATGTATTTTAAATTTGAAAGAATTTTTCTTAAATTTTCTCATAAAAGAAAAGAAAATTGATTATTTAAGGTCATCTGAGAAATTAAGGCATTTTCTAATCCAGTTGTATATGACAAAGAAGATTGTATTTGTCAAAAGACATTTAATAAAGAAGTATTTATTAACAAGTGGCTATTTTACTGTTTACTTATTACAGTATAATATAATATAATGGTAGCGCAGGGCTGTGACCTATTTTAAATCGATTTACTAAATAGCAATTCAAATCGATGCTGACAGGACTTGATGCAACAATCTTTAGTTTATCACCTCGAATGCTAACTTCGTTACACAAAGAAATGCATTACGCGCCATAATGAGAGAGAGAGAGAGACACTCTGATAAGCACGGATATGGGTGATGATGGTGCTGTTGTATGGGATGACCTGAGCTGTGGATGTCTCTACTATCTCGCTTAAACAAAATATCAGACTGTCTATCCAATCAGATGAAGGAAAGGAAACTTTTCAATCGATGATTCTTTTTCAGATAAATACCTAAACGCTGTATAATCGCTTTGTTAGAAATCAAATTCAGTTCACATTGCAGAAGAGTTTACTAGACGACTATCTATCTATACCACTGACAATTTGTATTCTAATTTTCATTTCAAACATGAAGAATCAAACATTCTTAACTTTATTTTGTATGCTTGCATTGGTTTGTGTGATCGCGAATGGTCAAGAAGTAGAAAACATTAATGTAGGTGGTGGTGGCTCAGAGAAGACTGATGCTCCCGATGCTTCCACTGCAGGCGCAACTGTTACCTATGATGTAAAAAACCCAGTGACTAAAGCCCCAAAGCAACCCGAAGGTTTTTCTTGCTACCAGTGTAATTCTGAAACTGATAGCGATTGTTCTTCCGGATCGAAAATCACCTCAGACAAATACAAGAGGACCTGTGTTAACGGTGAGAACACCTGTAGGATTATGAGCCAGTCCTTCTACGACACAACAAGCAAGACATATGTTTATATCACTGATCGAGATTGCAGTACAATTGACGATTCGAAACTATTTGGTTGCACCGATCGCTTGGGACTCCTGAAAACAAAAAGCCGTTACTGTTATTGCGATGGCAATCTCTGCAATTCTGCCAATCGAAGTGGATTATCGGCAGGAATTGGATTCGGATTTTTATTAATCATTCTATTTCTATTTTAAAACTAACTGCTTATTGATTAACTACTAGTAGCTATAAGTTCTTATTTACTGATTGACAATTAATTTTAGTACATATATTCAAATTTTTCACGGCCTGAACATTTTATAGAATTTCCTTTCTAATTCATTCATTCATTGCATTTAGCTCCTCTAATTATTTGCTCATATTTTTGTATGCCCTGTATAATCTTGATCCGTATAGTATTATCACATAAAATAATTTAACTAAAAAATTGCTCTTTCTTAATTCTCATCCATGTCATGGTGTTTTAATAGAATCAAACTATAAAATAGTTGATTTAAAATATATTTTATCGTAATCCTAAATTTAAACTTATCCGCGCTTTATAATTCAATCACCACAAAATGACAAATTACTACTATTAATAAAGAATTCACGACTTGCGTGGTTTTGCAATAGGTATACATAAAATATTCTAAATGTTTATATTAATAAATCGGTTACTACAAGTAGTATAAATAGCAATCATGCTTTTATCATTCGAAACGTCCAAGTATAATAGCTTATGATACAAATAATTTTAGGACGCATGAAAACTCCTATAGACTTTGTTTAGAACACCCTTAGAAATTCCCCATATCGGTAATTGTAGGGTTGTTAAGGGTGTTTATTTTCATAGAATTTGCAAGCGTATTGACCGTTAAAGTAACCCTCGAATTCTATGGATTTTTGTTTGTTTCCGCCCTTAATAGATACCTCATATCATTACAGAGATAGGGCCGTATCGAAGGGCGGATTAAATTTCCATAGAATTGGAGGGTCACTTTAACGGTCAATTATAGTCTAATAATATATAGACTATCGCAATATGAAATTCACATAGAGATTTATTTCCAGAGAAGACGAAAAAGCAAAATCCGATCTCTATGGAAGTTCATTTCTTTAGGACTACATATATAGGGAAGGTGTCTGATAAATGTAAATAATTAAAGCAAAGCATTATATTATAATATATAAACTTTTATTAAGAATACAAATAATCTATTAACATGATAGCAATGATGAAGTAGATAAAAGATTTAAAATGCATATATAACCATAATCATAAAAAATCGCATGACAAAAGAATAGTGTCTGAAGTTTTAAAAGACAGCTATATACACTAAAAAATCATAACATGTAAATTAAAAACTAATTAAGAATGCTTAAAAGAAAGATAGAATATCGTGTACGATAGTCCATGGTTTAAGGTAAATAAAAGTGTTTATCAGTAAAAAAAACACATTTCTGATCGCATCTCGTGGCGGAATGTTTGAACAGTTACTGCGGGATCGACCATGTCTTCTGTCTTCCGAAATGATGGTTGGCGCAAAAGTTCTAAGAATATATTGTCTTCACTCTTGGATCACCTTGAGAAAGAGTATTCTTCACCCCGCGGTCAGTGCTTCAATACAATGAGATCATTATGTTGAGGTTTCTTCCTTTCGAGACAATATTTTGAATTTTGTAGATAAGTATAATAACAGTGGCGGCCAATTCGATGCCATACATAATTTTAGAGAGAACCAAACATCCTTACATCTTTCTCAGTCGACTAATTATAGAAAGATTTTTGTTGCAAGCTGAGTGCGATAGAATTTCATTCGTTTTCCCCAAGGCGATGATACGAAATAAAACGCCCAGGTATATACCTTATCTTTTTCAAGCCATTGTGAAAAGCTTTTCAAGGAATTGATAACACTCTTAACTAAACTGAATTCTGATTACCTATATAGTTATTTTACAGGTCTTTATCAGTAATAGACTATCGCAGTTATCCATAATTTAAATAGAGTAGACGAAACGCGATAATATTTTGATATTGAAAACATTAAACAAAGCAAAGTATACACTTTATTGTAAAATATATGGAGGAATGTGATGAGCTAGAAATACACAATATTGAGACAAGTAAAAAAAAATCCAAAAACGTGAAAAGAACTCAAGCAGAAAGAATAAGAATAATTCATTTTAAGGAATGTGAAATCATCATCAATTATACACTTCCAAATTATTCGATGACTCCAAAACAAAGATGAATATTCAAATATAATTTCTCTTTAGATGAGAAGAATCTCGTGTGGATGTTCAAATCTAAATCTAAATAGTATTATTAGGTAATCTAGCTCTGGTTTTAGGGAACCAATTGTTGATTTGAGATTATCTTATGCTACGCATTTCCAACGTATTCATCTTTGCATTTGCCGAATTCACCATACATATATTAAGCTTCATATCGCTCAAACTAAAATGAATGCTGAAAAAAAGAATGGATTATCAGATTTGTTTAGAGACATCTATCTACATATTATCATATATTATGTAGAAAGATGATTGCATTTCTTAAGAAATTAAGACTTTAAAGACATATATACTAAGTATATATGAATGTAACTGAAACAAAGAATTCATTTTCGATGTATTAGAATATATTTATTTAGCTTAGTATTCGAAAGGGCGGATTGATTCTAATTGACATTCTATATTATAGAGAAATGGATGTCACTTTATATTGATAGATACAATAAACTATATGATTATTATATAGAGAGAATGTAACCGGAACAGACATGATTTAAAAGTAAAACTATTAAGAAAATCTCTTCAATATAGGTTGAAATTAATTAAAAATGAAATGAATAGCAATAAAAAAATTACAACACAAATATCTATTGATGCATTACAAGTTCTTTAAAAATGACATGATGTACTTGTGTGACATATACATTAAGTAGCTAGCTCTCCTTTAAATAAAAATAAACCACGAAATTTGATTTGATTTGATTGATTTTTTAGTCGAGATCACAAAACTGTAAGGAGAGAGAGAGAGAGAGAGGTAATGAATAATGTTCTATACATGTTTGGAAACTGATACGGAGCTAATATTATGCAGATCAATGAGTTCATGAAGCAGTCCATGATATGCAATGAAATACCGTTCAAACTCAACATAGGAGAAACACCGGTTCTAAAATAAATTCAAATTTTACAAATCATTAGATGAAATCCCTAATATACAGTATTACATATACTGATTAATTGTACACATTATGTAGATTCCCACTATAAAGACAGATATAGAGGTCAGCCGGGCCAGATTTTTAGAGTCGAAGAGATTCCCAATTCAATAAAGGCAGAAAAAGGTGTATAAAAAGAGAATACACAATACTAAAGAAAGATTAGAGAAAATTTCTTCGGATACAATTTATTGTTATAAAAGGTTCACAGACGTTTCGCTAAATACAATAAATTGTATCCGAAGAAATTTTCTCATTTTCTCTACTCATAACCCGGATACGTGGAACAAATTTACTTGTATAGAGAAAGATTGTCTAGATAATCAAGAGAGAGAGAGAGAAAAAATTGTCTATTAGATAATCAAGAGAGAGAGAGAGAGAGATTGTCTATTAGATAATCAAGAGAGAGAGAGAGAAAATTGTCTATTAGATAATCAAGAGAGAGAGAGAGAGATTTTCTATTAGATAATCAAGAGAGAGAGAGAGATTGTCTATTAGATAATCAAGAGAGAGAGAGAGAGAGATTGTCTATTAGATAATCAAGAGAGAGAGATTGTCTATTAGATAATCAAGAGAGAGAGAGAGAGATTGTCTATTAGATAATCAAGAGAAAGAGAGAGATTTTCTATTAGATAATCAAGAGAGAGAGAGAATTGTCTACTAGAAAATACATTAAAACACTATACACAGCAAGAAGACTTGAGTTATAGAGAGAAGAAAGAAAGGATTGTCTATACTAGAAATACATTGAAACATTATACACAGCAAGTAGACTCGAGTTAGAGAGAGAAAGGATTGCATTAAAAAAAATTTGATCATCTACATGTCTTATATAATAAAATACCTAGTCAAACTGGCCACTATAGCGAATACATCTATATGAATTCGTATTATTAAATTAGAAAGAAGTAAGAAAGAAAAGCTGTTCTACTTACTAAATACATATTACATCAACTTATTATAAGGATTCTCCAATTGAATAGAAAACAATAACAATTACATAAAAGTACTACTCATTGTTTGTAAGTTTGTTAAAACAAAAACGCTTTCTGCATTTCGCATTACTTATTTAATAAACTAAGAAGAAAAATCTGAGGAATTTACATTACGACTTTATAATACCATGACTGGATTAAGAGAAAAATCAATCACACTTAACGAATAAGAAGTATTCAGATTTTAAACTCTTATGGGTGCAAATAAATTTATTGATTGACAATCACAAGAGAATAACTCTAAATCAGCGAATTAAATGAAATAAACATAAACAAAACAAATAATCCTAACACGTTTTTATAGGTTATCGATTTCCTGTTTAATCAAAATTGTATAGAATAATAATGAAAACTAATGTACCTACGTTTAATAAACATAATTTTACATCAGTAACATCATCAGATTATATAGCATAAGTTAACGCATTCTGCTAAATTTGCAGCTTATCAACAAGTCAACCTCTAGCCAACCTCAACAACGGCCAACAAAATCAATGAATTCGAGGTGACAGATTATATCAAGAAGTAAGAATAGTAGCAATTGCATGTAGTAAATGTTGATGAATTGACACCAGACATTAACAAAATGTCAGACTAACAACTGCTTCACTGACTTGGAAAAACGTGAGTTAAATACAATGAAAATCATTAAACGTTATATTTCGTCTGTAATCTCAGCTATTTTCTAAATCTTATATTTATCATATCATACTTATATAGGATGATACTTCAGTAAATGAAAATCAATTTTAACACTTACAGAGAGAAAGGGCTGTAATTGATTGATTGAAGAGGTTCCAATTTACTCAGCGAATACAGTTGATTTTGACCGATGCTTGTAGACGAGGTAGACTATTTGAAACCACGCGAATAATTCAATCCAGAAGTCGGCAGTTATTTTTCTCAGTTGACGCAAGCGCATAGTAAAAAAGACAAACATCGCCAAAAACAAAATATTATAAATGAATACTAGAAGAATATTATCCAGCCAGGTTAATCGTCCATAACTACCCAATAGAATGAAATTTGTAATTCCCAGTATGCGAGTTTGAATGGGTATTGCCGAGGATAGTAGCAACAGACAGGTGCAATTATGTAACAGTCGCGACAGACTAGTGCGATTCCTTTTGGGAATGAACGATTTCATTGGTATTAACGAATAAGCACCATACAAGCTAGTACTCAATAGAAATATGATGAGAATAATCTGTAAACAGGCGCCAATCCAACCGAATGATGACATTGAGTGCAGACCCAGTGACACTGTAGTTCCAGATAGCGGCGTCTTTCGAAATCCCACGGCGATGTTGATGATATTTATCGACACATACATTAGAGTAAGCACTGTTAGGATACACAATAGGATGGTGAAAATTAAATAGATCGCTGGCAACCACCAATACAATTTCAAATGTTCCAAATTTTTCCTCTGCTTGCTGGCATTATATAATTCGATGCGTAAATAATCTTCCTTGTGTGATGCAAAGTGCCATCCATTCGGATATGTGAAAGTCACTTCGTCAACTTTTCGGCGTAGACTCTCCTCTTCAAATTGACTTGCGCGCAATTGTTCATCAAATGAAGCAGGTTGTTGTCTTAAAGCCTTCCATTTCGACACGAGATAAACGAAAGATTTGATCATACCCATTAGTCCAACTGGCCAACAAGCCGATAGTAATAATACCCCAACAAATGAAACGATAGAATGAATTAGAGGCAAATAAAATGTCCACAAATCACTCAGTGAATCAGATTTACTTTTGATAAATTGCCTGACTAATGCTATTATGACCCAAGACATGCCACAAACAACTATCATAAACAATATCAAAAAGCAAACTGCCTCTAAAACACGAGACCATACGGAATTTTTTGTACCTGCAAAGCCTTGAGCGTCAAGAAATAGATAAGCAAATGGAAGTAAGATAAAAAAGGTTATGTTAGAACTGATTGAAACAGTATTCCAAAGTACCTGAATTAGAGAACTATTAAGCCATTCAATGTAATAGGAATTTGGGTAAGATAAAAGTACTTCATTGCTAATGATTGAAAAGGGTAACAGAAGTATACCAGCCAATGTGACAGTCAATGAAAATGTACAGATGCTTCGTGTAACTTGGTAGACTCGCCAGTCATCTTTATCTAGAGAAGTGAATTCACTTTCGGGACGGTCACGGAAATAGCTGACAATTAAATGAGCGATTATAAACAGTACTAAGAAAAGAAGTAATTGAATTATAACTTCACGAATTCGATTATGAAATCTCTCAGTTTCTGCACTAATTTCACCTTCACTGATAAGTTCCATAAATATTAGACCACGGAGTCAACTGAAAAAAATTAAAAACAAGAAATTAGCTAGCTGAGACATTACAAATGGGCATCAAATAAACTATTTATTACATATCATAAATATATTGAGCATAGAACCTTATATGTTAGAACTACAATGCAAAAATAAGATTTATAAAAAATCAATGATGCTAAATGTTATTTTAGTTGTTTTATCGGTAAGTAAGTAAATAGATTAACAATAACTTGTAGTGAAAGTTAGAAATGAATGATAGTCATGTGAATTGGAGCTCTAGTCAAGCCATTTATGAATGACTTGACTTTAAGTGGAAAACAAAAATATTTAAACAACTAATAATAATAGTTTTATTTGTTAAGAAAATTAAATTATGCAATTTAAAATATCAAAATTAAATAGCACTAAAAGTGAATGTGCTTTCATATGAGGAAGTCAAGCAAGATATTTGTTAAGCTATGGCACTTTGATTGTTTAAAAGCTGCTAATATTTTGAATATATATTTAATGCTTTCAACTAAACAATTATTATATCAAATGTAATCTTGATATTTATTAATTACAAATTTGTTTACATATTTTATGGATGATCCACAGTTTTTTTTAAATTTAATAGTTATAAAAGTTAATAAACACATTGAAACTATATTGAATTCTGGGTCCTATGAATATGATTTAGATATTAGGCTTTAAGTCATTTTTACACTGCAAATAAAAATGTCAAGTTACAGCAATTTATTTGCTGTAACTTGACTGACCCACTTGTCAACATGGTTAGACGTCAAGTTATGAGATTAACCAATCAGAATGTTCAATTTACTGTCAACTTATATAAGTTGACGTCAATTTCTGAAAACAACCAATCAAATTTGAGTATTTCCGTATATAACTTGACGGACCCATTTGTCAATATGGGTTGACATTTTTAATTTGTAGTGTATAACAGAATATAAAAGTTAATAAGTAAACACATATTGAAACTATATATACTATATTGAATTCCGGTCTTTCAGTCATTTTTATGCATAACTCTTTAAAGTTTAGTGCACTGATTATACATAAAGTACATAAACAAACTTGTATTTAATAAATATTAAGATAGCATGGTCGGTGTTTGACTTGACTGAGGCCTGATAGTCAATTTAATGATGTATTCATTCATTTATGATTTTATACCTTTAATTTACAGCATAAATGACAATTTACTTTTACTTGATATACTTGTGAAAGTTGATAATGATGCTTACTTTTTTGCAGTTTAATATATTATGTTAATATACACAGATATCAATATTAGGAAACAATATCAGAAATTACATTTTCTGTCTGGGTAACATTAGGACAATAATGAAAGGATCTATAGATCTACCATTAGTTTCAAGAGTAATTATTTCTTGTCAGATCATCAGAAACTGAAAATTCAAAAAATTAAATACGGCTTAAATGTATTTAAAAGGTTTGCGAGCAAAATTATAAAATTAAGTTCATAATAACAAATATTTGTATTTGTAATAAAAGTTACCAACGAGTCCTAGGACTCTTGCTCAAGCGTGTAAAATAGTGTAAAAATAGAGTACAAGCTTATCAAGTGCAAAACTACATAAAAGCTATATTGAATTCAATAAATATTTGTCAAAAGTCAAAAGTCAAATGTCATAAGTGATGTCAATATGATGATAAATAGTGTCAAGGCACTGTGCCCATTAAGCAATGCCGGATTCTTGTAATTTTAGCCTGGCGCGAAGTAGTATCGGGTTTTACTTGAGACGGTTCCTGTGTAGAATCAAAGAAGGGAATCCACCCGAGTTGAGATGGAAGGGGAATTGAAGGGGTGAGTGATATTGATCGACAGACGATTTTCGCTGGGAAGTTTAGGTTTCTGTCGAGGCAAGTTATATTATATTTATGTACATATTTAATTTGTTGCAAACTTTATTTATCCACACCCTTTTGTAAAAAACGTTTTGCGTCTGTCAAACTGTTTTAAAAATAAAGCCAATTCTTATCTTATCTTATCTTATATGTCTATGATAACTAACTGTATAAAGGATTTCTATGATGAAAATCTAGATTCTTTAAACCATTATCATACACAGATTGTACACATGTGGAAATTATGGCACCTACTGTAAGCCATGGCAATTTATCTACTGCATATCTATTAACTTACAGTATAGTTCAATGATGACAGAAATCTAAGTGTATTAATTAAAGCTGAACTAAACTCAGATCTTATTAAAAGTAAAGGACTTTATGAACTTGAAGGTGGTGCATTCTTTTTAATGTACCCGGACAATTTAAACAACGGTGAAAAAGATGATCTCATAACTTCAATCCATAAACTTAAATTCACACGACAGAAAACAAGAAAAACCCACTACATAGGCCCACAATACGGAGAGACGGTGAACGTCGCAAATGATGACTGGGATCCTTATACCTTACGTTCAAAGCCAAATTCAAAATGAACTTGTTGATACCCCTAAACAGTGTGCTTCTAAATAAATATACCAAAGATCAACATATTCCAAAACATCAAGACAACAAATCTATATTAGGAGAGAACCCTACCATTTGTGTCTTTATCTGTAGGCGACGCTGGAAGAATGGTTATTAGCGATTCAAAAAAGGATTATTGTGAAATATTGCTCAATCCAGGTACACTTCTCATTATGGGTAGTACTTTTAATAAATTATTTTATCACGCTGTACATCGTACTGATTTCAAAAGAGTCCCGAGAATTACTTTTACCTATCGTTTCTGTAGGATTAATGTGTCCTCTGGGCCTAATCTCAACCCATGAGCAATCCTTTTCATTATCGGACGCTTGGCATTCTTTCGGCTCTTTCAAAAGGTTATCACTTTCAATTGAAAATTCCGCTGGAACTTTTCGCACATTACTTTCATCAACTCCATCAACTTCCACGGTGGGTAAATTATTCGATACACCCGTTACCTTTCCCTTTTTCCATAAGTCAACGCATCTTACTGAACTCGGTTTAACAAAAACGATGTCGCCCACTAAGTAATCAGACTGTCGCACAGGTAACTTACTAGTCTTTGGCGATTCAGCAGGAAAACGAATTCGTCTATTGAAGAAGAGTTCGCAAGGAAGTTTTCCGTCTGAATTCGGGGTGGCATTATAGTAAAATACTGCATTGGCAATACTGCTATCTGACCTTTTTGCCATTTTCTTTATCGTTCGATGTACTCTTTCTCCGATTCCATTTCCACTAGGTTTGTTAACGCACCGAAAAT
>JAYMFX010127548.1:9359-12487 GCA_036784945.1 Monocelis spectator | reverse complement strand
CACTAAATGAGAAATCACACTAAATTAAGAAATTACAATAAATTAAGAAATCACACTAAATGAGAAATCACACTAAAATGAGAAATCACACTAAATGAGAAATCACACTAATTGAGAAATCACACTAAATTAAGAAATCACACTAATTGAAAAATCACACTAAATGAGAAATCACACTAAATGAGACATCACACCACAGTGTGTAATAGACAGACATATCTCGAGTATTTCCACAGTTTGCATTGCTAAATCACCACCGTTATTAATTGTTATTGATTATAATTCCTATTCAAAAGTAAACCCATTGAAACAGATTATTTATACAATAACAATTCACACAATGATGGCCATGCCAACAAATTCACATTAATTCAAGCAAAATTAACAAAAGAAAAGTATACAATTAGCCATATAATTCAAAATAATCAGATAAAAAATGAATTAGAATTCGAAATGTTTTCATCAGTTTATAAGAGAAGAAAAGGTCATTTATAATTCCCAGAGTCGATAAATATCAGGGAATATCCATGATGTACTGGGGATGTTATAATATGTTGTTGTACTTTCTTGGAGTCAAAATTGGTTCTGTAAATAGCTTGATGCTGTACGATTATTAGTGTAGAGAAGACAGAAACAATATGTTTACATTGTGAATCATTAATTATCATATCATGTTAAACTAAAAATGATCATTAATATCGCTGTCTCATTTCAAAGTAAAAAAAACCTGATGCAAAATTCGAGAGATTAAACATTCAGCTATGTTCACTTGTCATGTCCCAATTTTGGACATATACACATTATCTAGAGAAAGAAAAGAGAGAAAGAGAGATAGTGATAGAGAGAGAGAGAGAAAGACAAAGAAAGAGAGGAAGACAGAGAGAGGGAGAGATAGTGATAGAGAGAGTGTGAGAGAGAGAGAGAGAGAGAGAGAGAGAGAGAGAGAGAGAGAAAGAGAGATAGCGATAGAGAGAGAAATAAAGAGAAAGATAGTGATAGAGAGACATAGAAAGAGAGGAAGACAGAGAGAAAGATAGAGAAACAGAAAGACAAAAAGACAGAAAGAGAAAGAGACAGAGAGAAAGAGACAGAAATAATTGTATCTCTGCAAGAGTAACATTCTCTACCGGATTAGCTACCGGGTGTCATGTCTTTATAGTTTTTAAGTTCCAGAGCTGAAATTTGGACAACAAACATTACACGCAAATCAATTCATTTTTTATAGAAATCGATAAGGGTAGACTCCTAATATTTAGTTTTAATTAGTTGACAGCACGTTGTCGTCAATCTATAGACAGGAGGATATTTTATCCTGCTGCATCAGTTTTATTATTTTGAAATAATTTCATAAAAAGGAATACTAATATATAATATATAGTTATATCTCTTTATGCAAACATTGTTTTATGAAGATGAATTCCGATGAAAGCGTTAAGGCCTAAAAAGTTAAGCTCGCCTGCCTGCAGCTGTCATGTTTCTAATTGTCCCCTCAATGAGAATGAGATGAGCACTCTATAGATCACCTTCTATTCATTATCAATTGATATGTCAGTGTGCTAATCTCACTGACTATCTTGTACTGTATTCGTATCTCTCATTTCTCTCTGTATCGCTTTGTAAAGACTTGAAACGAAATATATCGTGCACTTTAGGTTCAGTGAGGTTCGAACCCGCTATGTAAGAGGTAGACTGAGCTACACTGAGCATTTCAGTTTCCAGATCATTAAATTCGCTCAACGCGTGGCCATAAATTGTGAAGTCCTTTTATTAATGATTCAAATATTGTATTGAGACAGATGTATATAATTATGAGATGAAGTGTTTCAGAAATTAAATCCTCATCAGCGACAGTTACCTATGTATGTAAATTCGATCTTATATTATTCCGAAATTGTTTAGTAATGACGTTTCCCTAAACTTGCCCACATCATCAGTGACCATTCGGCTGATAGAACAGTTCAACAGTAATTTAAAGCAATGTTAGCATAAAGGTAAACATCTTGTCTCAGCACCTTCACCTTCACAAGCTGCCGGTATAAGCTCACTCCCTCCTCCCATACCCCAATCCAACATATTATCCCTATACCGCCTATACCCCATAATTTGACAAGTCTCTCTCTCTCTCTCTCTCTCTTAATACAACAGCTGTGTGTGAAATTATTTGTGGCCCCTTGCTCTAGTCGGTTCTTGCACAGCATTTTGCACATTCAATCTCATGATCGATAGAGAGTTTTCGTTCGGATAAAAATTATAGACTGACGCTTATTGAGAAAGTTAACATTTTCATTTGAATCAATTTAAGTACCTAGTATGACATAGAATATTGTGTGGTACTGCGAATTATAATTAGAAGCAAATGAACAAAATATTTTCAAATTCTGAAAATTTATGAGATTGCAAAATCGTTTAATCAATTTGCGAAATTTCATTATTCAATAGGTTGAGGTACTCAAATATCATCTTATCGAATAAGTAAATCAAGTATAATAATATCTCATGAATTTAGTGCATTATCTAAATGGTAAAACATGAAAATTATTTTATTTATCACATTACCATATGATAATGTGATGATGTTTATGGCATGCAAGGCATCTTTATTTCTATCAAATAATAAACAACACTTTCAAATTCTATAGATCTATAAAGTTCCCCAACCCTAAAATTCTATGGAAAACATAACTCGTAACATTCACCCATAGAGATGTAATCCAGTTATTATGAGTGAATATAGAGAGAGTGGCAGTCTAAATGAAGTTGTGGAGGAGACAAATTGAAAATCCAATTCTGCAGCCAAATCATCAACGAATACTCAACTGTGATTCGCTAAGAAGTAATGCCTGACTTTTAATCCCGAATGAAACTCGCGATTCAGCTCGCCTGCCTGCAGCTGCCATGTTTCTAATTGGTCAATGAGAATGAGAATGAGATGAGCACTCTATAGATCACCTCTTGTATTCATTTACAGCCATAGAAATCGGATGTTGGTTGACAAGCAACGCAACCAACTATGTTATTGATTACATCTCTATGCATTACATCTCTATGCAATCTATGAACTCGTGCATAGACATGATAATCTCAAAGAATGCAATAAAGATGAATACTTTGCTATAAATTTATCCTTT
>JAYMFX010127548.1:1859-6859 GCA_036784945.1 Monocelis spectator | reverse complement strand
AAAAGTCACATCAGGTGTTTCCCAAGGAGGGTACCTCGCACCAAGCCCAGTCCAGCCTCTCTTGTGTTTATACTAGAAATCTCTCTTTTAAAAACTCTGCTAATTCAACAATTATTAAATACAATATGTATAAATATGTAGACGACACCATTATATTCTCACCTGAAAGATGAAATAAAAATCATAGGGATGAAATATCTGACTTTGATCAAGTCTGCCAATTAATCTCTCAAACTCAATTTGAACAAAAGAAATCAAAAATGGCTACGAATTAAAAGAGGTAATCTAATCCATTCCAACTCCTCACTAAAATGGTCGACTCATTTAGAAGAAGTCAACAACCGGAAAGGTCATCTCAACCAAAAACAACTCCACAGAAATAAACAATTCTACAATCCAATCAATACTCGAATCTCTATCCTCTCCAAGTTAGCAGGTGTACAAAAAACCTACCACAACCTAATTGAAGGAAATTGAAATCAGAATCTGCAATTATAGAATCAATGTCTCTGATATTATAACTTTAATTATGGTCATCTTAAATCATACGAGAAAATGTTTTATTGATTCAAAAACATTTTAAATGACAGTCTGAATCGATTTATAAAAAGAATTTAATTTCTCTAAAATTTAAATTTGCTTTCATTTTGTCACGAATTTTGATTTCAGTCAGCTCTATAATTATAGCTGTTTGTCTATCTGATCGATTCAACTCTGAAATATTAGCATATCGGTTAGCATTACAAATATAGATAAGAATGCCTCTAATGAAATAACCCATCATGGAGAGTTAACATCAATAATAATAATAATTGTATCAATAAAAATTGATTAAAAGTTTCGAGTTTGTCTCTTTCCCAAATTACTAATTGGTACCATCGGAATTTTAGATTCCACAATACAACCAAATTAGTAAACTAATCAATACAGTGAAATTCTCCTATTTATCAATTTGGCAACAAGTAAAGTGTCACTTAGTGCTCTCGTCAATAATCAATAATGGCTTTCAATGATTCGAGAGAAAAGAGACAGAGCTTCAATCAACATCACTAACTCTCTCTCTCTCTCGTACTTTACAATCCTGACGCTCTATCTACACTCAGCTGCCAATCAGATTCTATCAGTCAGGAATGTTGACTACTCTCTCAGCTGCCAATCAGATTCATTCTATCAGTCAGGAATGTTGACTACTCTCTCAACTGCCAATCAGATTCATTCTATCAGTCAGGAATGTTGACTACTCTCTCAACTGCCAATCAGATTCATTCTATCAGTCAGGAATGTTGATTACTCTCTCAACTGCTAATCAGATTCATTCTATCAGTCAGGAATGTTGACTACTCTCTCAGCTGCCAATCAGATTCATCCTGTCAGTCAGGAATGTTGACTACTCTCTCAGCATCCAATCAGATTCATCCTATCAGTCAGGAATGTTGACTACTCACTCAGCATCCAATCAGATTCATTCTATCAGTCAGGAATGATGACTACTCTCTCAACTGCCAATTAGATTCATTCTATCAGTCAGGAATGATGACTACTCTCTCAACTGCCAATCAGATTCATTCTATCAGTCAGGAATGTTGACTATTCTCTCAACTGCCAATCAGATTCATTCTATCAGTCAGGAATGTTGACTACTCTCTCAGCATCCAATCAGATTCATTCTATCAGTCAGGAATGTTGACTACTCCCTCAGCTGCCAATCAGATTCATTCTATCAGTCAGGAATGTTGACTACTCTCTCAACTGCCAATCAGATTCATTCTATCAGTCAGGAATGTTGACTATACTCACTCAGCATCCAATCAGATTATGAGAAATGGGTTAAAAATAGCTCATATTTGCAAATAGTGAAACGAAATTATTGTGTATCGGCTTGACTATTTGCCATAAATATGATTAACATATAAGGGATTATTTAAAATATTCGAATGACATTCAGAATTGATATCGACTAATCATCCTAAAATGGGTCAACTTCTTGACATTTTGTTGATCTGAAAATATGACGTTTACCAGAATATCGATTATTAAATTATTGTTTCTCAAACAACATTAAGATGAAGATGAAGATGAATATTTTAACATTTGTGCAATTATTATTAATAATAAATTAATAATTTTAAAAGAGAAACACATTCTCTCTTCTTCTCAGCAATGATGAAACATCTGTTGTTAGCACATTCACTGGAGAGAAATATAGAATAGTCATCAATTCGCAACAATAACATAGCTCGCAAAAAAAATTTAAAAATTACCATATTTTTATTTTACCGTATCAAATAAAATCACAATTAATATATCCACCAGTAGAAGATATACCAGGTTGAGACAGTTGTTCAGGAATGGAGAATTATTGATTCAAGCAGCAAAATTTCACGTCGGAAGTAATTGAGCAGAGCGATAATTATACAGTGACACCCTGTTGTACAAGGGCATCCTGTCGCTTTCATGTTGAATCAGTTTCGGTTTTATTACAATGTTCTGTTCTGTATATTAATATTCTCTATCTCTAGTAATTAATGATGTAGTCCTCAAAGATTATGTAGAAAATGGAATTGACACGAATTCAATCATTTTCTAATATGCTGATGTATATATTTATACATTAAATTTACTTTTAATAATATTAATTAATTCATGCACTGAACATACTACTCATAGAAATATTATAGTACCACCAAATCTGCCCATAAAACTCTTGTTTGTTAGGTATACTGAAGATAAAGAATTTATTTACTATCTTAAATAGGAATATTCCATTTATCCAAATCTTCAAATGATTTCTGAGTAGATTAATTAATCAACAATTTTCTGTTCTTTCAGAGACTTTCATTGTCTCTTACGTAGATAGGAAAATAAAAAAAAGAGTGCTTTAAAATTATGGTAATTGGCAATAGGTTATTGCATTCAAATATTCTATCAATTAGTGAAAGTGCATTAATCCATTTATTTTGATAGACGCTTCTAAAATATACAATTGAGAAAAGAAGAAAGGAAGAAGATAAAATAAAATAAATACATGAGTTGATGAGTTGATGAGTTTATTCTACATACTTTAACTTGGTTTAATTACACCTACACATACGAGTAATGTCTATAATTTCGTCCAAATTGAAATTCATAATTTGATTCAGTAGTAAGGCAAGTGACGCTTGCATTTTTAGATATGGTAATTCTTTCTTATTTACGTATGCAAACGGAATTATTTTGCGTGGAACTTCCAAGTTTTTATCGATTATTTTTATATCGATTTTTTATTGATTTTTATGCGATTTTATATTTTTAATTTTGAAAATATCTGAAAATTTAAACAAGTATATTTTTTCCATTTTTTCCCAATTAACAAAAATAGACTCTTGAATTTACTTAGTAGTCCTATAATTGGAGATCCGTGAGAGCCAAATAAAATAATAATGGAATAAATGGAAAATTTTGGAAGTTCCAATATGTAAGCCGGTACAAACAAATAAAAAAAAATTATTAAAAAAATATAAAAAAAAGCTCTGGTTGGTCCAGAGCTGCAAGTGATCCAAAGATGCAAAAGTAGACTAAAGCGTCGCTTCTCTTTGGTTACCAGGTTTCCTTTGTTATGAAGAAAAAGAAATATCGATCGATGGTTTTAGCAGCGGCTGGCGCAAATTCCATAAAACCAGGAATTTCATAATTTGTCACTGTTCTTAAACACACAGAGAAAAACAAACCTACAGAATCACAATATCAACTTTAGTGAGGGTTGACTCTAAAATTATTACGATTCCATTAATACTTTAAGCGATAAATTGACTTTAGGGAAATATCGATTTTTGGTTGTTAGGCGCTGCATGGTGACCATAGATTGTAAAATGTCTAGTAGCATTGAAATCAGAATATCGATTATGTTAATCATGGGTCAAATGGAAGTTTTTACATGAATATAATATAATAGCCGCATGAATATAGAAATGTATGGTTATCTATGGTAATAGGGTTGACCATAGAAATTTCAATGAGATTAAAAGCTCACTAAACTGCGTATTATATGTCTATTTTTTTAAATTTAAATACTAAAGATGAAAACTCTTAAAATATTTTCCTTATCTTTTTAATCCTGAAAATATTTTAAAAATTATATTCTCCATTGCGTATTCCCTTCATTCGCTACACCGACAAACTCCCAATAATAATGAGTTCAATCTGCCTATATCATCAGATCAGAGACCAAATTTTTGTTTATTATCGATTAGTTGGATCTTTTCTGACCGATTGTCTACCGTCGATAAGAAATATTATTGGTAATGAATGAGTGTCTGAGAGCACTGTTCTTTGAAATATTGTCAATATAATCAATGTCGACTCTCTGATATCCACCACTCATTATTAACGCTTCAATACGTCAATAGGATGCATTAAATATTTGCAAATATTCATTTATCATTAATCATGAGACAAACCTCATTAATATTATGATTGCGGAGGTATGAAAGTTGATTTCTATTCTCAAATCATCAGATTATGTCCCATCTTATGATTCATTAACTTTCACTAACACACTCCTGATGTATCCTATCATAATCGATAATATTTAATATTTAGAATGTGAGTTTGTTTAAAATTTGGTAGGGTAGATAGAGACCATAAAAATACATTTGTAGACTATTGTAGACTACATTTGCAGCAAGCCGTAGTCATGAATTGACCGCTAAAGTGACCCTCCAACTCTATGGAAATTTAATCCGCCCTTCGATACGGCCCTATCTCTGCAATGATATGAGGTATCTAAGGGCGTATTGACAAATCAAATTCCATAGAATTCGATGGTTAATTGGTTGGTTCCATAGAGCTTTAGATTGCTTTAGTTGGCTCGTGGTTATACAACAACAGCCCGACTACGATTCGATTTCTATGGCTGGTTCATTCTGTGATAGAAACCATAGAAATATGTCGTCGGCTTCCTTGTCTAGAGCGGGCAAGCCGGTTCCTTGATTGGTTCATTGATTGGTTCATTCTGTGATGAG
>JAYMFX010127437.1:0-12487 GCA_036784945.1 Monocelis spectator | reverse complement strand
TTCTTGTTAGAAGAATGTTTGTATATTTCTTAATAAATTTTATATCATTTTGTTCAATCTATCTTACTAAGCAAGAATAATAAATGTTGATGTTGAATTAACTTACAATAGACTTTGATGTCAAATTCCACTTGACTCTCACTTGAGCCAAGATGTGGATTGTCCAATTTCCCAATATATTTTCCGCTATCATTTTCGTTCATATTCATAATTCGTAAATTGCCAACATTCCCTTGAACATCGAAGTACTTTTTATTGGGATATTTTATGGGAGAAATTTTTATTTTCTTATTCCCATTAATTTTATACCACGATCTGCCAACCAATCGACCTTCTACAACAAAGGGCAATTCAATGTTGGACCCCTTGAGAACTTGGATTTCATTTCCGTCCACTACCACGACAGATTTGGAGTAGACGCTGGAGTCGGTATACTTCTTGAATTTCAGTTCATTGATGCTGGACTTCTCTTCACCACCTACCAGACTCTCAACGACACATTTCACATGTAAGTGCTCGATTTCAGCTGTGGTAATGTTTCGAATGTGAAGCTGTGGCACCTGTGTGATATTGATTAGACTGAATCTTCCACCTGAAATCATACCAATTATTGTTCTAATGAAGAAATAGAGCATTTAAGAGCAACACGACTTCGTTCATGTAATAGTAAATAATTAACTACTTGAATGCGCTGATAATTCGATTTGGATTAGAGATTTTTAACATCGTTTTAGCCTACGCATTTCGTATAAATTCACATCACGTACAATTTTTTGAGAGTAAAATTTAAGGATGGATTTAATTAATTTTTAAAAGCGCAACAACAACATACTTGAAGTGTCCAATATTTTCCATTTCTCTTCATTGCTCATTTTGTATTTCCAGGCTTTGATTTTAAACAAATTTTCATGCATTTTCAAAAATGGTTGACATTTAATGAAAGCTTTTCTTTGACCTATGAGTGTCATTTCTGATTTAACTTCTACTTTAAACTCTCTAAAAGGAGGCACTGAAATATAAAAAATGAATAGGATGTTAGAACATATTTTGTGCGATTTTGTCCAATTTAATCTATAGCTAAAATATTCTGTATGGACTTTAATAATGCAATTTAACCACAGACTTCCATTTTCAGGTAGAGAGATCACTCACTAACTCGCTCTGAAATCAAAACCATTCTCATTCTAATTGAAAGTATCTCGTCGTAGGCAAGTGTAGCGACTCTCTCTGCATAATTTTCTGCCTAATACGAGAACGAAATTACAAGAAAACAAAGCAATGATATTTCATCTTACCATGTTGAACAATCGAATATCTTGAACGAATAGTTCCCATAATGTTGGTAGCTTCACAGAATAGAGCATAGATTTCTTTAGGATTAGCCTTCTTGTTTATTATTGTGAGAGTTGAGCCAGACATGACGTAGTCTTTGCTTTCCTCAATCAAGTCTTTACGATCGTCGATACTCCCAATTTCAGGACGGTTCGTCACTTTGTACCATCTGATCTTTACTGTAGAGAGTTCCCCAACACCACATTTTAGAGTGAGATTATTGGAATAGTATGTAATTGGAGGTAAATCCTCATTGATTCGAGGATAGTACTCGGAATTTGAAGGAAAGGACCGCTTTAATCGCACTTTTCTTTCCTCCTTTTTTGACAAGTGAAATTGATCATTGTATAATTCCAAGTTCGGATTCATGTGATTAGTCCTGACTGTCCTCCTCCGATTCCAGTTACTTCGACCAACATCAATCATTAAGTCTTGATAGGATCCTGAATGTGAATAAATCCTTTCAGGATTGGAGAGAAAATTTTCATGCTCATCATTTCTCGGTCCGATTTGTCCATTACCTCCATTGAAATGGACAAAAACTGAAATAGTAATGAATGATGGTTGATATCAAAATAAATTGGAATATTCCAAGATTGTTTATATTCAAATCAGAGTATTACATATGCATACATAAGTACATATAATAATCGTTCTGAAGGAAGTGAAACTTAAATTGGTTATCAAATAGGAAAGAATAATACTTAATTTAGCCTTCGCCGAATGAGAGATACGTTCGAGGGGACAACTAATCAATTGGACTGTTTTTGAGATGCTTTTTTGAGAAAGGGCCATATGAATTTCTAGCTCCACTGTCATTGGCTGATATGAGTGACCTGATTGTAATCATAGAGTAATAAGGAGGGTTTATTTACTCTATGATTGTAATAATCTTGATCCGTATAGATATCACTCAGATGTTGACTACGGGCACCGAAATTTTCACCCTCTTTTCTAACCCATAATATCCATTGACATAACTCTCTGCAGGAGTTTTGTAGGTAGGTAACCAAATACAAAAATTTCTATAGAATTGGAGGGTCACTTTAACGGTCAATAGGACTGTTAAGTGACCCTCTAATTCTATGGAAAATGACTTCCCTTGGATACGCAGAGCATACAGAGATTATGGAGTATCCAAGGGAAGTCTAAATTTCCATAGAATTGGAGGGTCACTTAACAGTCCTATAGGACTGCTAAGTGACCCTCTAAATCTATGGAATTAGACTTCCCTTGGATACGAAGTCTAAATTTCCATAGAATTTCCATAGAGCTTATTATGAGCAGACAACTGGTAATATGTGGTGTATTTCTTCTATCAGTGACATCTTTTAGGGCGGAGTCAAAGAGACTGAAGGGATTAACGGGACTAACAACTGCCTATAAAAAGAATCTTCAGAGAAACAAATTAAAGGTAAAGTTGCCATCAACAATGAATGAACCACCATGTACCATACCAGCTACCCATCTGACTTTCCGTGGGGACAGAAAGTGGAAGAAGTGGAAGATCATATAAATCATGGTTATGTCCTAAAATAATTCGAATCTCAAGATTTTTTTAAAATATTATAGGAAGATTTAAAATCTTTATGGGTATGATAGAATCCTTAAGACCTATTATTGTGAGATTTTAAATCTATTATTTTAAAAGTAAGTGAACTCTAAATTTATGGTTAAATAATTGAAATGTTTGAATTTGATAAATTAGGATGTACATATAAATTACACTCACCATTTAGAATAATAATCCATAAGTTGAGAATATTCATAATTCAATTGTTGAAAACTGAGGAATTTCCTGAATTTTCAATCCAGTCTTATCATTGTTTCAACAACAATTCTTTAAAAATCATAACAAACAGTGAATTTGCTGTACACATCTGAATATATTTTACTATTGATGAGATTGTTGAAATTATTAAACCATATTTTTGTTAAATGCAAAGAACGTTATAATAAACAACCCTCGGAATCACGTGATGCAAGAAATCCAGCAAAATTCAGAATGTCAGATGGAAATTTTATTTTCAGCACAAAATCAATAGCCTAGGTAAGGTACTGTGTATTGTATAGATATATAGAATAAGACATGGCAGTAAGAAGGTGCCTCAACTATATTGATTTAGACATTCCCGCATAAGAATAAATAACGTGCTTGTCAATGTAAGGCCTGTTCTTTTAACTTAGCTCCTCTCTACTTGATGAAGGTAGAGATTTTTAAGAAATAAGTCACGCGAGCGAGCGAGCGTTAACAAAGGTGAATTGAGCTTTTTACTGATTGGCTTAGGCGTCCAATAGAATTACAGATAAAATATTAACCGCTGCATCGAAAAAAGTCTTGTACGCTAGATAAGCTAAATAAGCTAGAGAAATATAAGAAAACGAATAATATTGAATTCAGGTTTGACTGGTTTGACTCTGTTCCGGCTTACGACACTCTCTCTAACCTATATATCACCTCAGCTTCATGCTATAAGAGGCTGTGTAGTATTATTGTTCAAACTAGAGAGAGAGAGAGAGAAACGGATTTTGTAATGTAGAATTCTCATCCTTTAGGGTAAATCACCCCCCTCAATCGTGGTAGACAGAAAAAGACAGTAGAGAGAGAACTACTATACAGCCTTACAGTTTCCAGCTGGCTTATTCATCGCATCATGGAAATGCCTTAGCAGAGAGGCTGATTTTTGTTTGGTGACGCTGTTTTCCACGACAGCTGCATGTAAATCCAATGCGTGTTTGTGTGTTTGTGTATGTGTGTGCGTTAGTGAATCTCTGCACAATCAATAACTAATCGATAAAAGCGCCTCTAGTAATGCTAATAATGGGATGCTATACATAAGGCGCTTTATTTTAATCAGACAAAAATTTAGAAAACTTTTACCCACATGATATTATGCATTAGCCAATGTTCTTTTTAGGTGGCTCTCTATACAATACTTACCAAGTGTCTACTAATACCTACAAGATATTATGTATATAGGCTATGCCTATACCTACTAAAAATGTACGAGAAATATGTTTACATCAGCAATGCGTGGATTAAATTATTTAAAAAAAAATGTTATTCAATGATTGTCCATTTATATGGAAAGCATTGCATGGTGGTGGATTATCTTTTTGGTGTTATAATGAGTAGAAATTGGTGTCAGCACTGCCTGCCATCAAGATCTCATATTAATTATCAAGAATGAGAGTGTGTTAACTGATTGCATTATAGGTGGTCCTTTCGCATCCATTCAATTTCTGGCAATAGAATCGATGCTTTATTGAGAAAATCACATCAATTATAATGGCAATAAAATGAAAATGAACCATCTAATTATGTGAGATAAATTATTGACCACCTATAATATTATTTAAAAAAAATTCCACTCAAAAACGCTGGCTTTCATGGAAGTCAAATTATAAATTGAATACGATGAAATATAGAGATTATTCCATATATTTTCATTAATTGCGGATCTTATCAACTGAAAAAGGAATTAAAACCTTGACCTCATGATTAGAATGCAAGCCTTCATTAACTGGGCTTTAGAAAATCTTTCAAAAATCAACAAACTTTTTATCCAAGAATTACTGTTAAAAAATCACTTATTACAATCACATCTGATTTTATTATACAGTTATTCATATCATATGTAAACTTATGAACTTGTATGGATGGATTAAGTTTCTATAAGTCACGGCTAATAATAATATGGATGTGTGTTTTAATTAGTGACAGGGAGTCAACTGCAGAGATCCGCAGAGAGTTTATCACTTGATCTCAGATTCCGAAGGGGATCCCAAGGAATCTTCGATCTAATATTTATTGTTATTTTAAATGAAGTCAGTGATAAGACTTTATTATAATTACCTCTCCAAGTAGTTTATTATCAAATAAAATGAACAATCAAAATAGATATACTAGAATTAGAATTACAATCGTGCTGATATGGTATATGCTCTTGCTTATATATGAATTCTTTTCAGTTACACTGACAGTTTCTACACAACAAGGTAACCAGGACGGTGTATGGTGATCATCTCTTCTCGCTCAGCGATGTTGGAATCACACCATACATTCCTGTCATGGTTCAATGCGCGGTTAACTGGGTGAGTGTATACCGAGGTATCTGTGATCTCTATGATAGAGGTGAATGAATTTATAATTTAATTAAGATCGCTAAATCTAAAGAGATTATAGCGATTCACAGATATTCGGTTACACATATATTCATATATCATTATATGAATATATGATATGAATAACTGTATAATATAATACTGCGTTTACTGTTTGAATATAGAACTCTAATTCATTCCAATTCGATTTCGGACCTCAGATTATTATCAACATGTTATATTTATATAAATTGTTTAAAATAACAATTTTGCATTTCATCTCACATATCGATTTTCATTTTACAAATGGTTTTACAATAAACATTTTTACTACTATTAGCACACTACTATTAGTAAGTAATAGTAGTGTGCTAATATCAGCCTAATATTTATATTTTTCACCAAATAATAATATTTCAGCCACATTAAAAGCAGCAATTGAATCAGGTGTGAGTTTACATATGTAAGAGTTGATGATATAATGATAATGTTTTTTCCATACGGTAAAATGGAAACTTTGACTGCGATAATAATAATAATATGCGACTCTGAGCAAATGAGTATTTGTAAATTTATAAAGAATTATCAGCAACATATAGCTACGTATATGTTTTTATATAGTTCATAAAATTAATTTAAATGTGTAAATTTTTTAAAAAAGTGGTTACCGATTTGCCGTTTTATCAAGCGCTTAGAAAATTTATCAAAATAAAACATTTTATGTGTTATTTAAGCATACTTGGTAAAAACATTGTAAATTTAGGTACTAAGCGCTTTGTAAAAACGCTTAATAAATCTGATAAAGCGCTTTTAAGTCACTTGACATATTTAGGATCTTAGGTCTATTAAGTTTTGTACTATGTGATATTTTGGGGGATTAATTTGGGTTTTATAATTTATTTAAATCATTAAAATTATAAAGAAAAAACAACTATAATGGATTGACTATCTTAATTTGCTCATATTTAATAGTGAAAATTTTATTTTCAAGTGCGACTTTAACCATTTCAGGACCGTATTTGCACCAACTGCTACCACCCAAATCCACGCACGGAAGAAACCTCCGATCAACCCAAAGGCACAACCTCACACGCACTGTCCTGACAACGAACAACAAAATAAATTTTATAACACGTATGATACACAGTGACACAACATTATTATTATAAAAGGAAACTTTAGCTTCAACTGAAACTTTTGAAAATTTTAATTCTTATTTTGTAAAACCTTTACGCAAAAAGAAAATATATCAGAACTTCAAACCTTCAGTTAACATTTAATCACCATTATACCGCCTAGTACAAGATATAAATGGCTTAACTCGAAACTCAAAGTTTAATTCTAGAATCCCAGAAATAAAATTTTCAAGCTTCACAAGTTTTCTTCTATAATTCGGCCCTAAAACCACAGAGTATAGACACTGTTAATACTCTGTACCTAAATGTATAAAGTTGTTGTTCTTGAAGGAAACTTGAGCAGTTCAACTTGAAAATATTTGAAAATTTAAATTTCCCTGTTTTGTAAAACTTTTACAGCATAAATCAAAACTTCAAACCTTCTAGTTTTGATGTTCTGTATTTGTACCCACAAGGAATAAATATATTAATCACTAAGACTAGATTAAAATTCAAAATGTCAAAATTTCATTGCGAGAATAGGAGTTACATTTTAATAACATTTTAAAATTAGTATAAACAACATAAATTTTATTCATCTACAAGTTATTAATATTCTACAACTGCAAAATTTAAAATCATGGCTGATAAAAAAGTTCTTACTGAAATTTCGCGAATAGTGAATATAGAAACTGCGAAAAAGCTTGCTTTTATTCTAATGATTGGTTTTTCATTATACAATGGCTATTTAATGATAAAAAATGGTCAGTATGCAATTTATTTGACCTAAACTATATATTTCTTAACAATTTATATTTTCAGATTATAAAAAATGAGATTACTCTCAGTCTATAACTAGAGGAAATAATGATTTTTTAATATAATTTAAAACATTCTAACAGTTTATTCTAAACATTTTTATTTATCAAACTGATTTTGGGTGTGTGAATGTAAAGCAAAAATTTGCACCAATTTTATTTACACTGCAATCTGCAAATAAAAATGTCAAAAGTTACATTACATTGAATATATTTGTGTAACTTGATGGACCAACTTGTCAATATGTCAAGTTATGAGATTAAGCAATCAGAATTAAACAAAAATATTATATTTAGATAAGTTCCAATAGAAATTATTAGAAATTAGTTCCCAACTAGACCAATTACCAGCTTATAATAAATAGGTTGGTAATTACTAATTAGTCTTATAAATAAATATTTTTGGTATATATCAGATATTGACAACTTGTCAGGTCAACTACATATACTATCAAAGGTTAGTTAATTTCCTATAAAAAAATTACATATTTTTATCAGGACATTGCATTATCAGCATTCAAACATGACATATCACCTTTTAAATGCTCAATTATCAATGAGGTTTAATGCATTGTCTATTATATTTGAATAAATTAAAAAAGAAAATTTAATAGTGTTAATTTATTCACAAATATTTTTCATTATATTAGACACTAAAAATGACAGTCATCGTCATGTAGTGTTTCTTTTATTAAACTGTTTGAAAATATTGTAATTGCTGTAAAACTCAAAAATGAATATAATAAAATATTGTATTCATATTCTAAATTTGTTAAAAACATTGCTGCGTTTTTTATGCTCCTATATTTTTATAGTTATTGATTTATTTAGGGTAAAAGTTCACAAAATTGACATTTATTTTAATAGCAATTAAAAAATTTATAACAACCAAAGAAAAATCAATAAATTTTCTTCATAATGCAAAAATCTCTCCTGTTCTCTATCTATGATAAATCTATAAATACATTATAGGTCTGGATGACTTATTGACTTCTTTTTGCTCTCATAATTTGCTATTTTTCTATCTCATTTGCATCACTTTTTATTATCAAATATTTGTAAAGCAAATTAAATTTAAGGCTTTGATGTTTGTACTGTGGTGAGGTATAATTGACTGAAATTATAAAATAATACTATTAATTGAACATTCTATTTTTATAAGTAATGATTCACTTTGCAGGTGGAAATTCTTGCAAATGGTTATTGACTGATGGTCACATTCAAGGCAATAACTTCTGGCAACCATTTGGTTGTATGATGCATCAGTATAGTCACAAGTAAGTTTCTATCCTTCAATCAATCGATTGTTTCAGTTATTTAATTGTGTCTCTTCATCATCATAAATTTATTTTATTTGTTTCTTGTAGAGATATTTCAACTTGTGTGAAGTACATTGCTTATTGGGGTGGTGGAAGCAGTTTTGCATTTATTGGAGACTCGAGATTAAGAGATTTGTATTACAATTTCTTGAGTCATGTGAGTGGCAGTCCTATTAGCCCTGTTGATCGTCATGCAGATCATGAACACAAGGACAAGACTAACAATATGCATTTAGTGAGTAATTCGTTTGGATATCAAACTTTAGAAACCCAATAATTTGACCATTATATATCAATTGTGTGATATTGTTAATATTAATTGTAGAGGTTCATTTGGGATCCCTACTTGAATTCAACAGGGGAATATCTATTGAAGAGCTGGTCTAATGGTAAAACCTCTCCTCCCACTGTTGTAATAATGGCATCAGCGACTGTAATTTTCAATAATTATTTAATTAATAATTTTAAAAATTAGCAAGTTCATAAAGACTTTATTGTCTAAACATTACATTCACTCTATGAGTATAAAATTTGCGGAAGTAAATTCATATGATATTAATACAAATAACTTTAGATTGTAAAATTTAAGAATTGAGAGAAGGCTTATGCTATGTTTAATATACAAAGACTCTTAATTTGTAAGATAAAATCAGAAGACGCAGAATCTAAAACATTAAAATTACTATTTATATTAGAAGACTTACAAAGAAGATTTTGAATGTTCTATAATTCTTCTACCGAAATGGCGCTTGGTCTTACCAATGTAAGAAATATCAAACCTGACAAGAAAGCTTATGAACAACAACTATAAAAGTATAAAAATAAATATAAGTTTTGCAATTGATGGAGTTTAAGATATAGGATTAGTTTTCTTTTTAAATTAACATAAACAACAGGAAGTGGTCGGACATAGTGGCCAAAATATGTCCAAAATTACTTGATTTTCTCTATTTTACTTTCTGCAGAAGCCAAAACTTATAACTGTTAAGTGATCCTCCAATAGGACTGTTAAGTGACCCTCTAATTCTATGGAAATATGACTTTCCTTGTATACGAAGAGCATACAGAGATTACATAGTATCCAAGGGAAGTCTAAATTTCCATAGAATTGGAGGGCCACTTAACAGTCCTATTGACCGTTAAAGTAACCCTCGAATTCTATGGAATTTTGTTTGTTAATCCGCCCTTAGATACATCATATCATTGCAGAGATAGATAGGGCCGTATCGAAGGGCGGATTAAATTTCCATAGAATTGGAGGGTCACTTTAACGGTCAATTGACCGTTAAAGTGACCATGTCAATGATATGATGTATCTAAGGGTGGATTAACAAACCAAATTCCATAGAATTCGAGGGTTACTTTAACGGTCAATTCTATGGAAATTTAGACTGTAGGCTCTTCGTATAAATTTATATGGAATTTGAGTGTATTTTGCTCCCATCTAATTCGGAACGCCATATCTCATTCATAACATTATAGAAATTTTTTACTCGATGCTTCAATCAGTAATATTCTAACTACCAATCTTTAACTGCTAAATAAAAGCTATTGTTCAGAATTAATGAGAATAGTATTTATTGCATGATCCAGTTAGCATTCAGCAAATTGTTTCAACCTTCATAAATATAGAATTGAATACAACAAACAGAGTAAGTTAAGTTATATGTAGTTGGTAGAACGTCTGACGATTTTACGAGCGCTAATATCATGATACTATACTAGACTAGACTAGATGTTTGATTGATTGATTGATTGAGTATATCCATGGTCGCTATATCGCGAGTCACAGCTACGAGTAGCATCTTATTTACCAATCTGTTGGTGACTCATGATATTCGCTCTCCACTATCACATCACCACTACCACTGTGTCATGACATTTGACCAAATCTCTCTCAGATGTTTTCCTTATTTATATGTACATTCACCAATTGTTCTGTGCTTCTATCGCATTTAATTGCTTATAGTAGAGTATTTGTAAATAACGGTATCATCATCCTCTATGCCGGTGAAAATTCTTCTACAATGAATCAAAGAGCAAGAAATTCATGAAGACTTGTTGTCTGTTTCCTTAATGAAATCTTAATTTCATCGAGAAAATGATCTTTTAAAATTGAGATCTTCAATTTCAGCAAAGATCTTCTTTTTTCTCAAGGTTAGATAAAACTTCCAGCTTCCAGGTTATCTTCCAGCTTAAGCTTCCATATAAATTGTGAATTTTTGTTTCAAAGCTTTACCGTTAGTTAATCTTTGCTTTCGATAACACTTTTCAGTTATTTAGTCCTTTATTTCTTGTAGTTAATCTTCTGATATCATCATTTTCTCTGTTTATTGTTCTCTTTGTGGTCCTATTTCTGTTCACAGAGTACTCTCAACTCACTCTTTCTGAAGCTGATCAGGACAGTTTTTCTAAAATTGATCATAGACCTCTTGATCCAATCAATATCTTCTCAATTCTATCAGACCAACCATTCTTTAGAGAATTTCTACTTTCAGGGTCTTCAATCCTTTGTTAATAACAAACACTCTTCATTTTTATCCTTCAAAAGATATTCGTCAGTAGATTTTAAACGCCTTAATACTTCTGGTTTATTCGATTCCTTTCTCTCTAAGTCCAATTCTGATCATTCTCATTTGGTTTTTCATCTTTCCTTCCTAATCTAAAGAAATTTATTTGTAAATCTGCATTTTAACTCATTGATTATTGATTTGATTCCATCTCTCTTCAATTGTTAAGTTTGAATACTTTTAATAATTATTATTTGATTTGTTTTACCGTTTAATATTCGCTGATTATATCTTAATCCACTGAAGAAGTACTAATAAACGAAACCCCTCTATTTTATGATAACGGTCTGTTGATTTCTCTATTTCAGTGGTTTATTAAGCAAGCTAATGGCAGTACTTCCGGTGTTACAGAATATGAAGGTTGGTCTCATTATTCAATTTCTATTTACTCAAATTGTTTGACAGAAAAAAAGGTGTAATTCTTAATACCTAGATTGTATGAATTCCGATATATTTTAGATAACCTCATTCAAATATCCAAATATTTTCAAAGAGTTAATAAATCGAGAATTATCTGGATGCTTCAAGGTATCATCTCATTCATCTTGATAATATTTATTATAAATGAACAGAAATACTACTTATGAGTAGTGATTATTCTTAACCGAATTTTATATTTTCTTATTTAGAATCTGTTGCTGAAGATTTGATGTGGCCTAATCGATCAGCGATAAATAATAATATAATCGATAAATATAACAGAGCTACCGAGAAAATTCTGTACGATTTTTTCTATCCTAATTATTTAAATAACATTCCTTGAGGACATTAATAATAATAACAAGTCTTTTTATATTATTCACTTTTGGATACTATTTTAGGAATTCTCAGAAAATTGAAATTTGGAGTTCAAACAAATTAATTTCCAAAGAATTATCATTTCGGCAGACGAAATATTCCGATGGTTTACATTTACCGAAGGAGACATTAGATTGGGTAATTAATTAATTCAGTCGTTCCAATAAAACTGCTGAGAAAGTGAGCAATAGGAACATTAAATTGAGAGTTAAGCGATTCATCTGTAGTTACGTCATCACCAAATTGATAGCTGCTTGAATTCGGTGTCGAGTTAGATGATTACGTCATCAGAATAAGTGTTGCTACTATTTAATATCTCTCTCTTTTATTGTTTTCCGCTAACAATGTAATTATGTCATCATCATATATGAGTATGCTACGTCATCATCATATATGAGTATGTTACGTCATCATCATATATGAGTATGTTA
>JAYMFX010127326.1:0-12489 GCA_036784945.1 Monocelis spectator | reverse complement strand
AAATATTACTAGTAAGATACATTCCACATTCCTAAGTACTCTAAATATATTTAGATAAAAAAATTACTTGTTACCCAGAGACAAAAAACGCTAAAATACATGAAAATATATAAGCCGACTCGTCAAAACAACACAAAAATTCCGCTTTACTTCCCGGTTGTTTAAGTATTCCCTGGCATTTCTATATGCAATGAGAGTCTGAGTTTTTATTTTTAGTCGCAGTTTCTGTTATTGATTTCAGAGCAGTGCATGCCCCAACATTGATTAAACGATTGGTCGATAATTTCATTGGCCAGGCCCCTGCTCCCCCCAATATGTTGCAGAGAAGCAGCTCTCTCCTGTATGATGCCACTGCCTCTCTGGCTTGTGAGTGTACTCCTCCTATAAGTATCACAATATTATATCCCTCCTCATTTCAATCGATTCTATTTGATCTATTTTCAGCTGGACTCATGCGTGTGGTTACATTGGGCTACAGTAAAGGCATTCCGTCTGAAGAAGCTCCCAAATTACTGGCCAATCAGAGTTTATTACTATTGTTGGTATTATCCAATCATTGTGCGAATAGTCAAGTTATAAAGAATCCTTATCGTCAAGTTCTTCTAAATTGTGTTAATTCTGTCGATTGTAAGATGTGATTTAATTTTCTAAATACTATTGGAGTAAGAGATATTATATGACTCTTAATGTTATTGATTTATTTTCACTTCCAGCAAATAATCTGGCTGCTAGTGGTCTATTGAATTCAGATTCTGATCGTGAATCGAACAGTTCTAAGCCTGAACTGTGTTCGGTAAATTTCAATGACTTGTACAATGTTTTGTGTGATCACGTGAGTGATGAACCAACCACCCTATTTCTCTATCTCATGATGCACAAGAATTCTCACTTCAGAATCTATCTCATGTCCAAGACTGATGTACAGAAGTTGGTGAGCTTATATTTACAAATAATATTGCGCGGAGATGTGATTATTAATAGCTCACTTGGAGGCATGTCTGTCGTTCAATCTCCCCATGTTGTATAACTTGTTTTAGACAATGCCCATTCTGCAAGTTCTCTACAAATCGCCAAATGAAAGCTCCCATCATATTTACATGGCGCTGATTGTGATTCTTATGTTTACGGAAGATGACGAATTCAACAAGGCTGTGCATACTATTGTGAGTTTCGACATTTATTAGTTTATTAAACAAATGTTTTTTTGCTAATTACTACTTTTTATTTTTTACGTTATTTTTCTGACTACTTAAATTTTGTCAAGTAGTATGCTGGAAATATTTAATTTTAAACGAATTTGATATTTTTACAAAGTGACAGCATCATTCATAATAAATCATATTTTGCTATGATGTAATTTTTAGAGTATCAAGCATGTTGATTGGTTGGCGAATCATCCTGTGAGTACAATGTCTTTGGGTAGTTTGATTGTTCTAGTATTAACCAGAACTATCATCTACAATCTGCAGAATTTGAGAGTAAGCATTCATTTGAAAGAATCTATACATATACTATATCTACAATCATTGAGAATCAATAAATCGTGACATTATTTTAGGACCGATATCTACACACAAATTGTCTGGCAGCTCTGGCCAATATGTCTGCCAGATTCAACAATATTCACCCATCTGTTTGTCAGAAATTGGTCGGGTGAGTGCTACAGTTTCCACGCTGAATATAAAATTTCTCAAAACTTGACAATCAAATACTCATTAACAAAATTAACCAATAATGTTTTCTATTAGCATGCCAAATAATACTACTTACTCAGTAGTAATCCTTATTATTAAATAATTGGATATAATAGATTATAGGATTATTGTTCGCTTTATAAAAGTTGACATCATGCAAATCTATTAAGGGACTCAAACTACCGCCTTGTAAGTTATAGGCTTAGAATTGTCTAAGGCATCATCATCCCCTTTTACGGTTCGGTCCTCGTCTACTTCAAACTTCAACACTCCTCAATTTCTGAAGCTGAGCATAAAAGAACAATTTGAATCTCGATGCTTCAAAATTCCATTGACATCGTTTTTGCAAGAATCAAAGGATTCTCTAGCATAGAAGGCCGTCAAAGACTTTTAAACTACACGGATTACTGTAATAACTCTTTAAACTTGAACACAGTCATCATTCTTCAAGCGGACGAATTTAAGTCGAATTAAATAATTCAGATTTGTTCATTTCTCTATTTTAGTCTGGTGCCTCATTTAGCTAAAAAGCACGCCAAAACTGTTGACAAAATTCGGCAGGCTGCAAGCGCTTTCAAAGGCGATAATGACGCGGAAGCCATTGAGCAACAATATGTAAGAATTGTTGACATTTTAAGCAGGTCCCCAATTACTAAGTTGTGTTTGCTATAGCTGGTGTTATGCGCTTGAATAGTGGTGACGTCACTACTGGAGCCAAGCATTCGTTGCTATAATGACAGTCAGTCTTTTTATATCACAGCAGTGACAGAAAGCGAGCGCATTATTGGTTTAGAGATAGGGAATTCTTCATAAAGAGATTCTCATATCCTGAGAGCCAATCAAATGATCTATCCTGGCGTCACACTATTTCAGCGTATTTGAATTTGAACTGCATACTATTCTTTATTTCCCTTTCAGCTTCAAGATTTGAATGTATTGGAAGAAGTGATCCGAATGGTTCTGGAGATTCTGAATTCAGTCTTGACACATTGTCTCGCCTATAATAATTTCATTGTCTATAACATTCTCTATGAAAAGGAAAGCTTCAATGTATTCAAAACCCATCCATCATTCCAAGTGAGTTGACCAGAGCTATAGAGACTGTAATCAAATCAAATACTGTCATGTTCAACTGCATATCATATAATTTGATATTCTTTCAGGATGTTCTACAGAATATTGACAAAGTTGTGAACTTTTTCAACGGTCGGTTGGCGAAGAGTTGGCCTCAAGGTCAAGTGACGGAACGTCAAGTAATGGTTGTCATTCAGAGTTGCTCTATCCAATTAGTCCGACTCAATACTCTAAAGGTAGCCTACCATTGATTTTCTTATGATAGAAACTATCTAAATGCATTGAACGAATGCCTCTTATATCTTGCTGTATCGTTTGCCATTTTTATTTTAGAATTTTCCCGAACTAAAATTCAAATATGTTGAAGAAGAATCGCCGGATGAATTTTTCATTCCCTACATCTGGTCTCTGGTCTATCAACGATCTAATCTCTTTTATTCACCCAAAAAGATTGTTCTCTTCAGAATTCCTTGCGAAAATGGTGGCGCACCTGCTAATGGTGAAACTGAATCATCAACAACAACTAACACGGGTGATCAAGATGCGTCAAAGACTATTCCAGAAGCAAAGACCACGTCGACTTCACTGATTGAAAGCAATTCTCATAATGCCACAGCTTGATGAAATTATGGCCTATAAGGATTGTGCTTTAATCATTTACAGCTCTATGTAAGTGAACATAGGAAGCAAATTTATTCGAACAGTTAATGTGTCCACTGTAAATGAAATTTCATCGCTTGCCGATCTCTAAGATGAGTTTCTAATCACTTTTTTTTATTACATATTGTTTTCTTGGATGAATAAGGAAAGTATTGTTTTTTGTTATTCTCAGATATATGTAAATAACTACATATTTCTTCGGAGAGCATTGAAATCCTAATGTTATCTACTGCGGTGATATGAGCCACCTGGAGTAGACAATTTCTTAATAATTTGATTATTAGATAGTTTAAACACATCTCATGCATATCTGTTGGCGTTTGGGTTATTATTACAGTTCGGTATCTACGCCACCTAATAAGAGGAAAGCGGGTCACCTCTGCGCATAAAAGTATTGATTTCTGCGGATTGACATCGTGTGTTTTTGGCGTGTAATAATCGTAGATTGAGTAAAGTAATTCGCCGCATTATAATTTTACTGCCTTATTGATTGCTAGCAACGATCATTCTGTTGCAATATTATAAAAGAAGTTTGTAAATAGTATTATGCTTGTAGCACTCCGATTCTATTCACTCGCATTCATTCTCTCCGACTTTTAGTTTAATTCTGATTGCATAATTATATAAATGCTTTTTATTTGTTTTTATCATTTTAGTATATTATGTAAGGTCTATACACACTCTACGTTAATGTTTCCTTTATACTTAAGCTACATAATATATTGATCATACGATTACTGTGCTTGTTTACTCATTTATGAAGAATAAAATTTTGCTATTAATTCTAGAAATACAATTGTTTTGCTTTTCAAAATATTACTTTTTAAGCAGTATTATATATAGTAGAATATTTATTGAATTAAAGTTGAAGACAGTACGTATTATATGTTTAGATATTCGAACAATAAGAGTGGTATAGTAAATTCCTAATAAATAAAAATATTCCTATGAAACTAAACTCACTGTTCTTATCACTTATGGATGGCAAAAACAATTTGGTGATTTGATTCTCATTGAGGGGACAATTAGAAACATGGCAGCTGTTACAGGTAGGCAAACTTAGGTAATTGGGAGTTTCATTTGTTATTACATATCAATTCAATTTTAACTTTTAAAGAAAAATACAATTGTTATTTGACCTTTTTATATTTCTTTTTGTGATTCTACCCCTATATTCTCATCTCTCGGGATTTACAGGAGATTATAATTATGATTACAATTTGTACCAGTAGGAATTACCTATGATAACATTCAAGATTGATACATGAATATTTTTCGAGAACAGCGTAACGGTTTATAATATGATTATTATTTGTTATCATAAGCATAGAGTAATAATAATAAGTGATGATAAGTTTATAATTTAGCATTTCCACATATAACTTTATTTTGTTATGCATTAAATCTTTTTGTAAATAGCCAAAACAATTTGCAAACGTTATACGGAAAATTCTCGACAATTCTTATACATTTGTTTAATTGCATTACCTTTTAAAATAACTGGTGAAATTGAATTAGCATGTCCAGATTGTCTTTCCAGTTGTTTACTTCTTCATTTTTTCATTTATATACAAGTAATGTTGTTTTGTTTTGCAAAATCATATTGTAATTAGAAAGTTTAAGCTATTTTTTAAATTACTTATATCATTTTTCTTTAAACTAAAGTAAATTTGAATATTTGCTATTCAAATAAAATTTGAAGTACATGTGACTAAAATTAAATTATTCATAATTTAATTCTTAAATGTTCACCATTTCATTCATTATTAAATAATAGTGCTTATACAAAGGAAATGTTTTATTCAGGTAAACGTTTTTAGGCATGATTCAACTACAAATTAAAAAAGAATTATTCACGAAATTTCATCATACACTGCAAATAAAAATGACTTGTTATAGGCCTACCTAAGTAATGTTATGCCATGATTTATATGATTATCTAACCGGCTAGTTTTCAATTTTCCTATATATGCTGAAATTTTATCAATTATCTAGTCGGCTAGATAATATGAGCAATAAGTTATGAACAAATTATTGTGATATCTAGTCGGTACCAAAGTGACAAGTTATGATGAAATTGTATGATTAAATAGTCATTTTTATATGCTGTATGACTTGTTACTTAGTTATGGTGTAATACCAGTAATAAGAAATCCAAATAATTTATTCATAACTTGTTACTTATATCTAGCCAACTAGTTAATTGAAAAAATTCCAGCATATCTATATCCAAATTAAAAGTCAGATATTTATATAAATCATAACATTAGAGTCACTGTTAATATAGACTGCTAACAATTTGATTTAAGTCTTGATCATTGGTTGGAAATACCCCAATTGAGGGATAATTTTAACCAATACATTTTTTGTTTTTCAGAGTAAATATTATGCAATAGTTTTAGCATTCACTATTTAATAGGTTCCTATTGTGTTATTATTGAAATTAAAATATTTAAAACAATTGTTTGGTGTAAAGGAAACATGTTTTTATATGTTTGGTCCAAATTTGATGAGCTGTTTTTCATTAAAAAGTGTCTTTTTACTATGTTTAAACTATGTTTTTCTTATATTTTAGAAGCAGCACCTTTTAGATTGATATCAACCTCAAAGCTATTATCTGCTAAAGACTATTATAAAACCTTAGGTATCCCAAAAACTGCTAATGCAAAAGAAATAAAAACAGCTTATTATAAGGTTTGTATGCTAAATTGCTTTTCTCTAAAATAATCATCACATATTTCCAAATGTCATTTATGCTAATTAGTAAGATTTCAACATAGCTATGTATAATTTTATATCCATGCAATTAGTAATGGACTAATTACAACCATCTTTATTAGCTTATTACTATTGATTTTAATTTCTGTATTTCAAGTGTTATTCATAGGTATATTAGAAATTAACTTTTCACATTTCATCACTTTATTTTAGCTAGCCAAGCAGTATCATCCAGATGTTAATAAAAATGATAAAGATGCTGCCAAGAAATTTCAAGAAGTCAGTGAAGCTTATGAAGTTAGTTTCCATTATGATATATTTTAGATATAAACAAATATCAATTAAGTTGTAATATGGAACTGAATGATTCAATTTATTGATTAGTTGCCTTTTATCAGATTCTTGTTTCAATTTTTTGTATGACTGGAAATTATGAATCTTCTAAGCATTCAAGTTATTTTATGTTTATGAATAATATTATGTTTGGATAAATATAAGAGAAACTAAAATTTTCTATAGAACTCATCAGAGGAAATTCTATTTTGGTAGTTTGAATTTAGTTTTTTTCTTTATTGAAATTAAAAAATATTGTAATCTCTATACACCAATCCAGGGGTCGATAGTTTGAATCCTGGCTTATTCTCTACTTAAATAACTTTGAATTAATAATCATTAGATGTTTTCTATTGATATTGGCAGATTTTAAGTGATGACAGTAAACGGCAAAGCTATGACACATTTGGTTCAAGTGGTCAAACTGGTGGGGGATTTCCTGGTGGTGGTGGAGGTGCCAGCAATTTTGGTTTTAGAGCAAGTATGGATCCAGAGGAATTATTTCGACAAATATTTCGAGATGGTGGATTTTCCTTTTCTGGCTTTGGAGCGGATAGTTTTGGTCAATCACCATTTAGAAGTGCAAATATTCGACAAGTCACAGTTAAATTAAATCTTAAACAGGTAGTGTAACTGTTTTTTGAATTTCTAAATACATCTTGGTCTAAAGTTGTTTTTTTAATGTGAATAACTTCTCTTTTCTTTTAAATACAGGCCGCGCGTGGCATCAATAAGGAAGTGTCAGTCCATTTGCCCATAACATGTCGCTCTTGTCAAGGCTCTGGTAGTGAACCTGGCTCTTCTCCAATCACCTGTCCCTCTTGCCGGGGCAGTGGAATGATCGAACGACAGCAGGGTTTTATATTAATGCGCACTACTTGTGGACGATGTCGAGGGCAGGGGAAGATTGTTGAAAAGGTGTGCCAGACTTGTTCAGGCGCTGGTGAAGTTAGTGAGAGGAAAAATATTGTGGTTCCTGTGCCTCCAGGTTTGTCCTCCACATTTAAATTCATTTCGTATTCTACATAGTTTACTAAATAGGTTGTTGACGATTTAATAACTTAATGCAAATTAACCGCTCTAATAATTTGGACCAGGTGTGGAGGATGGTCAAACGCTTCGAGTGTCTGTGTCTGGGGACGAGCTTTATGTTGTAGTAAATGTGGAGGACAGTCCTAATTTTGAGCGGAATGGTTGCGATGTTCACTCCACAGTTGAGATCTCATTCACACAGGCTGCACTGGGTGGACAAATAGAGGTGGAAGGTCTTTATGATGATATGCTCATACCGGTAATAACAACCACTATCTCTGCATTATCTATAAATATGTTTCACTCATTAACACATCCTGTATGGTGGGGGTTTTTTAAATTTCAGATCGCCCCTGGTACCAGCAGTCACGATCAAATACGCTTGCAAGGTAAAGGAATTACCAAATTGAATTCTTCCGCTCGTGGAGATCACTTTGTTCACATCAAGATCAAAACCCCCAAGTAATAAATTATTTGTCAACAGAAAGGCAGGCAGCCTTTCTGGTCAATTTAACCTCACCAATTTAGATAAAATTATGAAAATTTGTTTACCCTTAATATGTCATAGAAATCTCACGTCAGAACAACGAGCCATACTGTCAGGCTTCGCTCACACAGAGAAGGATAGAAAAGGCGCCGTAAATACAGTGAGAAAAGAGAGTTCACATTGTGAGTGAATTGATTTTTCTAGTAGATAATTAATAAATTTTCTTTATAATTAACACACTACTGAAAGTATGTCGTAGTAATAATGAATTATTTTTTAATCAAGTTAATTAATGGATATTCAGAAAATCAATATTTACTTTGAGTTACTTTTTTAAATTATCATGTCCAGATTTTATTGGTTTTTGAAGAAATATCTTCACATTTTGTCTGATTTTGATTTTTTATTCTATTATGTCAGCTGGAAAATCGAATAGTGCTACTTCATCACATTCTTCTACAAAGTCTAAAGCGGCAGATGAACAGCCGAGTTCCTCGTCGTCGACCAAAACAGAAACAGGTGATGACAATGTTCTCAGAGAAAAAATTGAGCGTGTTGTGCGAGATAATGATGACGGTTCATTGGTAAACAAAGCGAAGGGCGTATTCTCGTCCATCAAAAAGTCTCTTTTTGGTTGACCGCTGTTGTTTCATTTATTCGACAATTCTCTAGAAGTAATTTATATCTAGGTTGCTTGATATCATACTTGTAGTATCATTCATTTATTTGAATTAAATATTTGTATAATAGAAAGAGTGATTTATTTGTGCGATTGTTAAGAAATTGTATATTGGAGATTTGGTCGAAGAAGTCTTCTTTTCGGTGACAAGATCATCACCCCATCAGCATCCATCAAGAGCTTAGTGATTGATAATTTTATATTTGTCATATCAAATATCTGCACATCCTCATTTTCTCTCTCCGCAATTTATGCACCACCACATTTGAAAGATTTTCTCTCGTTTTCCGCTTCATCATTTAATGGCGGAAGTCTTCGATCTGCAGAGACTCGTCTGTCACAACCCATCATCACCCTAATTGCAAGAGCTAAAGGAGAGTTCTGATTGGAATAGAGTTGATACGGATCTTTGCCTAGTAGCTAATTATGATAATTTTAAAATTAAGTTGAAAAAATTAACCCACTTTGAATGTTCTAAACAGATATTTGTAGCTAAATATATCTATTAATTATTAAGTAAAATACTTATATAATTAGATATTTTATGAGCTGCAGTTTGAGCTTAACTTAAACAACTGGCCAATATGAGCGCACGCATTCTAATAATCCCTTTAGAATGACTCTGATTGGTTAGTTATGGTTGAGTTCGAGGTTTTAGAATACTAACAGGCATAAGTTATTAAGTCCCGTGAATTATCATAGACTCTGTTAAACACTCACTGTAAAGCTTATCTAGTAGAAACAATTGATTTTGGGCGCATCCTTTCCCAGTGGACCCAATAGGTATGAAAATGATTCAGTCGGTACCGATGTTGCTCACTTGGTATTTTTCCTCTCGGTTGACACTTCTTGTTTTATGCCTCTGTTGGTATATGAGTATTTTATGCATAGAGCATGTTAATATCATGTTACCTACGAATTTGTTTTTGAATACTATAGTTATATGGAAAGCCAGTTCGTACAACAAAAGAGATTTCTACTAGAAGCAAATATCTAAATCATTCTTAATGATAGGATAGCGTTTAGGATTCTATGTGCATTACTATTTAATATTTGAGAATGAAATTGACTCGATCATAACATGACTTTTGTTTCTTTTAGATTCAAAATGACGCGTCATCACCCTACTCAGTGATATGAAACAATTAGTCGGTATTATATACATTGTCCGGTAGTTAATTTGTAATTAGATTTGTTGTATGATATATATAGATTTGTATATACGGAGCATTTATTCACTCGGATGAAAATAAATGGGAATATTCTCTTGTTAATTTTAGAATAAGATCATTACATATTTCACTATTATTTTTAATGAATAAACATTTCTGTATGAATCGCATTGTATTGTTATTCTGTTATGGTTTCTCACTATAATAAGAACCCCCCAAATTTTATGTTGTCCATCATATTTACAATGTTAATGCTTAATAGAGATTTATATAGTGCGATTATTGTTTGTAGAAAAAAACGTTTCGTTATAAGTAGTTAGGCTATATGCATTTAAAAACATTAAAAAAATTCACTAACCAGTGGTATGATAAAAACAATAGATAAATGTAAGTTGTGTTGTTGTTAATTAAAATAGTTGTGTAGGATAAAAGAGCGTAGTCTATGATAACTGTTTGGTGCCGGTTGGCGGAAAGTTCTCGAATTGGTGCGGCATTAGATGTTGATGTGTTTTTGTCGTCGGTTTTTAGATTTGCGTAGGTTATTTGGGTGATAATTATGTAAGTGTTTATCGGAGAAATTCTCTATGATTGTTTAACTGAAAAAAATTGTAAATCTATTGGAATTATGAAATTTTTGAAATGTGCCACTGCTTTTTTCTTAATATAATAAGATGTGTATTCTCTAGTAGCGAGCGCTGGCCGATGGTTGTGCACTAATTCAGGGGTCGAGAATTCGAATCCAGGCTGAGTATTCTCGGGAATGAAATACTGCATAGCTGTATAGAGATTACATTATCGTATTATATTGGAATTCTGTTTTGCTTGCATGCATGAAAAATCATGGGATCGGAATAGATTTAAAAGTAGTATAAATATTCAAAGTTGGTTGGTTTTAAATTTCTACATATTATAACCTACTTTGATTAATATTGTAGTAACATGCGAATAATCCAAAAAATAACAATGTCAAGTGTGATTCTTTTATACATGCTTTTATATACATATATATTTGAGATAAAATCAATCAACATTTATAAAATGAATATACTTTTTTCTTCAAGTTCTTCAAGAGATAACAGAATCAATCAGATCAACGCCTTCATGTTGATCATATTTTCTGCAACAGTAAATGGTAGAATGACTAAGTTGTGCAACGTCTTGCAAACATCTTTAAGGACTTCTATACAAGCACTGAATGGCAACAAGAGGATGTACAACCATGACAAGAAATATGCTACTGGCCAAGCAATGAATATGAGGATTATGAACCACACAATTGAATAGATAATTCCGGGACAAAAATCTGTCATGGCTGGAATAAAGAACGTTTCTTCAAAAATAATTTTGTAGTAAATGTTTGTTTTGCTATCATTAAAAAACATAGATTCGAGAGGCTCATGCTGTAAATGGGATTCACCAGTTGACTTTCCATGTGAACATGATCAGAAATAACTTGTGAATCACGTTTACACAGAAAATCACGCGTAAAATAATATTAAAACAATCTGAAAAATTTAATTCCCTTGTCGTATGATCCTTTTCCATCAACCATTTAATTATATAGTGTACATGAATCAACTAATTATAAATAAATAAATAAATATTCGTTTAATTTTCTTACCAATTTATATATAGGAAATAAATAGAATTACACAGAAGTTAGACTGACATGAAATTTATTCCATGCAGCGTAAATGTGTTACTTTATATACTGCTCAAAACTATATCTCTTATAAGTGACCTATATACCTAGTCTATATAAAGAAGACAACAAATTGAATATCATACCACATACCTATTGTGTCTATTCTTACATTTGTATGAGTATATGGTATTTCAAAAAAATTCTGTGCTCAATATATATGAATTAAAGTCTCAATTCCGTATTATAATCGATAAAAATCTTAATCACTCAAAGAATTGCTACATTGACTTAATTATAAATATTATATAGGAACTTGCTTGCAATAATCTTAAATCAATTTAAGTGTGGCTGCAGTGACTAAGTATACATATATCCCTAGGGAACTTTGTCTTGGTGTCATTTAGTTTAGGGAATATTTTGATTATTTTAAGGCACTTCTCAAATCATGCAAAGTTCATTATTGAAATTAAATCAATAAAATCAAGAGATATTTAAATTAATTGATCTATTATAATACTTAAAATATATTAACCTCTGATAATATAATCTCTGGTATTAATCCATGCCATAGAAATAGACTGTTTCTCAGATGAGAGAGTCTATTTCTATGCTCTATGCTCTAAAAAGTTTTCTCAATATTCATATATTCATTTTATCTAAAATATAGAAAGAATTTAATAATCAATAAAATGAATTTGAAATAAAATTTGTGATAAATGTTTTACCTCTTTTGTAAATCACTTGGCCATTTTCTTTTTCTTGACATCTTCGAGTCTTGAATTGTCTCTCTGTGATGAAATCATTTTCAGTAAAATGTTCAGAACATATAGTCTCGAATATTTTGTGGGCTCAAACTGATCTCTTTTCAAACGTCTCATCCAAGCAGTTTTATAAAAATCGTCATTAGGAAAAATGTATGAATGATTATTTTCCTGAAATTGGGAAAGTAGGACTTTTCCATACGAGGATATCTATTTATCCGAGAGAGCGCAGCA
>JAYMFX010127215.1:0-12492 GCA_036784945.1 Monocelis spectator | reverse complement strand
ACATTACACAAGATACTATCTCTCATGACATGAACATCTCACATTACACAAGATACTATCTCTCATGACATGAACATCTCACATTACACAAGATACTATCTCTCATGACATGAACATCTCACATATGTATGATATAATGACTTTTGGAAGTTTGGAGTCTATCCATTTGAAAATTATGCGCAATTAATCTGATATATCTAGGCATTATTTTTTGTTATCAAAATTCTGTGTAGATAATCGTTTACAATTCATAATTTAATCAATATTTTGATGATTCAAGTTAGATAGTGGATTTTATACTGGTCAAAGATCAAGTTAATGACGCTTTTATGTCAGTGAAATAATATACTATTTTCAATAACAGCAAATAAATATATGAACTCGCTCATTTCCAAAAATGTACGCGTACATAACACGTTGATAGACGGATATGACGAAATTATATATGCAGTTATAATTGTCACTTTGAATGTTCTTTTACTAAACTTTCGTAACATTTCATAAATATTTTAAAACTTAATGTATTTAATAGCGTTTTATGGAAAGGCAAGAAAAGAGCAACAGGGTTGAAAGTTATCAAACAAATTGTCCTTGTGCAGTTCAGTTAAAAGACGCCAAAGTTGTTTATCTTGTAGTCACTGATTTTTGTTTTCTGTTTACCATATCTGATTGACATCATCTTAGACCCTTCTGTTCTGCCTTGACAAGATTTGGTTCAACATATTTCTTTATCACCCTTTACAGTGTACTTGTAAGACTAACCATGTCAAAACTTCACAAACAAATCATTAAATATCCGTTTTCGATTGCAGGCACAGAAATAAACTATTGGTCTAACGCCAGACCGAGTCGAAATGCATGAGCGAATTCTATTTTTAGATGATTGGAAACCAACAATCGATCATGCTTGACTTGCTTTTATTAAATTGGTTATTTTAAACAATCAATAAAACTTAAAGCCATGATCACGATATCACGATCATCATAAATTAATAGAAATTAATCTTTAATCTATGACCACACAACATAACGAGTTACATCATTTTGGGAATTCCCATATATTTCTGTGATTTCAGGGTGATGCACCTCCTATAAATATTTGTATTCAAATGCTGAACATTCTCAGCCAATCAGAGAAAGGTTTGAGCATCATTCGAGCGAGTGTGACCGTTCCTGTTGTTCTGGGTGCTATGAGTGCCCATATTTACCAACCATTAATCCAAGAACAATGTGCGGCCATTCTGGCAAATGTAGCCGCAGTGAAATCCTTCGAATCTCAAAAAGTAATTAACTTATTGATTAATTATGAACAAAGCGGAAATTTATAAATTCTCAACAAACTCTTAAAAATAGAATTATTATAGTTTGCGCTATAATAAAAGATGGTTGTCCAATGAAATTGAATATCTATAATTAAATATCTAATTGAATTATCTGATAAAAATATAATTCAGATTATACAATTTTAGTTTCCTTTGAAAGAATCTGCGATAGACATATTCATCAGATCAATGACTCATCACAAAGAAGTCTACCCAGTATATCAATATATCTTTGAATGTGTGGCCAATTTGGCAGAATATATGGAAGAATTTGCTCTAAAAATCATTGGAGATGAAAGTCAGTTTATGCATAATTATTTTCAATCCATGATAAAAAAATATCAATTAATAATCAATGAAATATAATTACTAACTCTCAATTAATCAATTAATAATCAATGAAATATAATTACTAATTCTCAATAATATGTATGGTTCAATATTTTGACTTTTAGCACTTTATTTGTTAATTTTCAATGCATGTATTTAAGATCTGTTGTTATTGTCCAAACAAAATGCACTTTCGAAATGTATGAACATTTTGTCTCACATTGAAGAGGGTATTCTTCCCATAGTAGAAGAGGTAATTACAACGTCGACAACTAAAAATTTGGGAGTTACAGTTAATGCAAAAAGAATCTTTTCGTTCTTCAAAGGAGAAGATATCACCAGTTCTTTGAGAGTTCCTTCCAGATATGAGAGGTATGTATATAGAGAGTTTGATATGAAAATATTGCGACCAGAACTTGCCCCTATACTAAGCAAAATAATGTTTCAAGGCCTTCTTATATTTCGGCTATGTAAAGAATTATTTATTAACTGAGCGATTTCGTATTCATTTCAGTGTTCGTCGTAAAAGCTCTTATATCGAGAATTGGAAACCATTGGGCATCATGAAGCGTAGCCAAAGCTTAGTGTCAAAGCATTCGAAGTGCAAGAGTGTAACTTTCGAAAATGATGATCCAATCAACTCCCAGTCAACAACAGAAGACCAGTGATACAAAAAATTATCAATTACAAAAGCGTGCCATATTAGAAATTTCATACTAATAAATTGTTGTGAATCACATAATGTTGATAATATACAGTTGAAGCTACTATATGCATGGGATTGAGAGTATATTGAGAGCAATCATGTAATTTTCAGACTGAATTATCTTAAAGCAAAAGGTTATTATGCTTCTTATACAGAACCCCCAAAATTATATTTGATCAAAAATGGATCTACAATGAACAAATTCTAACTCTCTCTAGAAAAAGAGTTTCAGCTTAAACTCTATCACCTATCCTATGCGTCTCTTTATGAAGATTTTTGCAGATTTTCTGTGACAATTTTATCTATCAAATGTACACAAATTATTTGTTTGTTTTTCTAATATTTATGGTATTTTTACTGTATTTAAGACACAATAAACAAATTTTATTTTGAAATATACCAAAACTGTAATCATTCAAAAAGTTAATAATAATCTTCAAATGCTTGGTAGGTATTGTTTATGGTTGATTTATAATAGAACGCATGACTTCTATGATTCTACTAAAAGACGCGTATTACGTATTACAATCTATGACCATAGTTAACCTACCAATTATTGTTAGATGCGGAATTTGAATGGTTCAAAGATGAGTAGAGAAATAAACGAAACACTGGGGCAAAATACTGTAAATGAACGAACTAGCCAGCGGTGGATTGAAAAATTTAACGAAGGAGATTTCAAAATTTGGATGATAAGGAACGAATGGCAGGCTAAGTACCTACATATCTTGATGCTGGAATAATTGAAAACCTCTCCAAGAAAACCTTACATGCATTTATTGGTAAAATATTTTTGGTGAACTATATAACTAATTTCCTAACTATAGTTTAGTATTTTTTTATTAGAAATCTAATTCCTATCTCACTAAAGGCAGCTTAAATAAACAATAATCTTTTTAAATGTGTTATGCTCAAACTTTATACTTTATACCCACTATATACTAAATACTTGTAGAATTAATTCACAGGAAATATTTTGATCCCAATTTGTATATTAAATGTTCTATCCTTTTGATTTTTGATTTTTGATTTGCATACATTTATCAATAAATTAGTATTGCTATCTTTGCGACGATGACTTTGTAGGTAATACATGTAGGCTATACGTTTGCGTCAGATATTTTTTCGAACACCAAAAAAATAAAAATTTCGATATTGGGTTAATTGTAAACGTAATTCAGATATGATTTCGTTTTTTTTAAATTGAACCATTTTTGCTCACGCATAATAATTTAAATAAAAAAGGAGAAAAAACAAAGTTTAGTTTAATTATGTTTTGCTGACAGTGTTTTCTCAATGTTTTATCACGAATAATTTTGTTGTATCCTTTTTTAATTAGATAATTAGATAACGCGTAGAAAAAGATTGTTCATAATTAAAAAACGAAATCATATCTGAATTGTTTACGAACAAGGTCGAAATATAATCATACTATAATTAAACGTAGGTATTGTTATTACTTTGTATATGCTCTGTAAGCTTAATTTATGAATTTATTATAACTTATAGGCTACACCGCCAGACATCGTAGCCAAAATAAAACTTGGCAAACCTCTTAGCGTATAGTCTCTGATCTATATAGCCTGTCTTGCAAACTCTTTTTTTAATTTCAAATAGTCAATCGTAAATAATAATCGTATTAGATTTTATTGAAATAATTAAAATCTAATAAGATATGTTAATTAAATTATGTAATCCCCGCAATTGTCATGAAACAATTGTATCCGACATATATAGAAGAGCTTAAATTTGACTCAAATAAATATCCATTCAAACTATAGTTGTATTATAAAGTGATATACCATTTCTCTACATTATAATTGTTATAAAGCTTTTTGTGACTGTCAAATTGGTAATAAAGAATTATTAATTGATATATGTTATAACAAAGTTTATACATAGTTGAAGGACTTCTATTATTATAATAGAAGTCCTTGACATAGTTTTATATGATACGTATAATAGGTCAAACTTTGTATTCTTGATCATGAATATTTTTTAGCATATTCAGAAAATTAAAGAAATTTTATGTTTAAAAATACTATAGAATTATGATTTATACTTGCATCAATTTAGTGAAAATTCAGTTGATGAGTGATAATTATTTAACACAATTAATTTTGTAATTTGTAAAGTTGCTGTGTATTATTGGCAGCTGGAAGAACTATTTGAAGCTGTTTTTTCATTTATCTTCATGTTATACCTACTTTGTAAACAATGCACCATCTTTAATTCTCTAATCTAATTATCTGCTTGACTATATATAATGATTGACTCTGACAATTTCCGTATGTTCTCCTCCATACAGGAATGTAATGGGAATGTAAAAGCCCCACAAATGAGGCTTCATCTGAGAGTTTATCATTGACAGATCACATAATGTTCAACCGCTTCCCCAAATGTTCTCTAATGGAAAAGACTATAATAAAAAATATTTGTTTGAAACGTGAAACAATTAATTTTAAGGAACTAATTTAAGATGTCTATGAATATTTTTAATAAATTAATTACTTTCAATAGAATTGGTATATTTCATTAATTTCAAATAATCAATTGTAAATTATAATTATTTTAAAATATCATTTTTAATTCAGTAATTAATACTTGAAAAAAGTTTTTGGGTTGATTCTTGATGAGTTAAGATACACATTCATTTTTGTGAGGAATATTTCTGTGATGCATAAACTGTTGCTCAAAAGGATTGAATTAATAATATCCTACTTTCTAATGTTCACATTGTTGAGAAACATGTAGTTTATCTTCTAAATTTGTTCTTATGTTTTGGTAAGCCTATCATAAAATCTTTCAATTCCTGTAATTTAAAAGTATACTTCAAATAAATATATTCATTATTAAGTTCTTATCCAGCTCAATTTTCAATTCATAATGAGTTATGCTGATAAACTGACAATCTTTGTTGTCAAGCAAAAATTGACAACTTGCATCATAAAATAATGTAAAATACAATCATTGTTTTAGATAAACCAAATTCAACTGTTACCTTAGATCAAAAATGTGTGCTCAAAATTTGCAATAATTTATCTTTAAAAAATATTGTAGACTATTAATTAATAGATATTATTTTATAATTTAGTTTTGCCATGTACCACAAATAAAAACATCAAATTATGTGAAATTAACAGGCCCATTTGAAATATGGAACAAATTTGGGTGAACTCATACCCATATATTTATATCCATATTATGTTAATTATATATAGTGCCATTCATAAACCAAAACCATTTAAATTTCATGTTTTTTTGTTTTAATGTGTGGACTATTCGGACTATAAATAAGGTATGTAATAAAATCACAATTAACTATACACATTGACATGTTAGATATTAATATTTCATAAGTTTCATAATGGGTATTATGAGTTCATCTGTTCCCCCACACATAACTATATATAATTTCAGTTAGTACATTTAAAATATCATGGGATCACATTTTAATTCAGAAAATATGCGTTTTATTAATAGTTTTCAAAAATATTGTGTTTACTTAAACATTTCAAATTAATACTAGTACATACCATTGATTCAAAATGAGGTACAAGTTTAAATGTACCAGTAGCAATGTCTACATATGAATTACTGATGAGGAAATGGTAGCTTCGAAAATATTTCAATAAATATTTTGTAAAGCAGTTGTTGTCTTTTCATTTCATTCAAGTCAATATGGCTTGACATTTTTAATTTGCAATTTAATTATAAAATTATATATATAAATATAAGCCTTATATAATATAAATTCTAGATTTATGCTTAGATTTTAAATAAATCATTTGGTTTATTAACAAATGTGTATTACATTTCAATTCAATTCATTAAAATTATTCTGGCTAATAATGATGTGCATCAAATATACTATCTCCATGAATGTTTAATAACAGTCCATTAGCCTATGCTGACTAAAGATTAAAATATCTGTATATTGAATTACATATATATGTGGACCTAAAGTTTAGCACTTACAAAATGTTTATGCTTTTAAACACTATAATACACATAAAGAGTCAATTTGAATTATTGAATTTATAAAATATTTGAGTCAAATTCTATGGATAGTTATTTAAAACATGATACTTTACAATATCTGATTTATTGAGAATTTTCCTGCAGGGCTAAATGTTTTGATTGATTGTGCAACCTTATTTTTAACTATCATATGCATATTTTTTTACCTTATGATGAATCTTTATTGATTCATGCTAGTGACAGGTTCTTTAATTTCACTTTCCTCATTGTTACTAAGAAAAATATATATTAATCAAGTGATTTTTTGTTACAGCTTCTAGGCATTCACTCTCTCGATGTATATCAACTCCTGCTTATGACTCCACAAGGCCGAATCTAAGCATAGACAAAAATACTAAAGTTATATGCCAAGGATTTACTGGCAAGCAAGGAACATTTCATAGCAAGCAAGCAATTGAATATGGTACTCAAATGGTTGGTGGTGTTTCTCCTGGTAAAGGTGGCAATCAACATTTAAACCTACCAGTTTTCAATACTGTTAAAGAAGCAAAGGAAGGCACTGATGCTCATGCAACTGTTATTTATGTTCCCCCACCTGGAGCTGCCAAGGCAATCATTGAAGCAATTGAAGCTGAAATGCCTTTGATTGTTTGCATAACTGAAGGAATACCTCAGCAAGATATGGTGCGAGTAAAAAGGAAGTTATTAGACCAGGTAAAGTCTTTCAGGATTCACTTATTTGTTAGTTTTATGTTTGTTTTTAAATGAAATTGTAAACTTTTATAGCATTGTTTAATGTAATTATTTAACACATTTTTTACAGGGGAACACGCGATTAATTGGGCCCAACTGTCCCGGCATCATCAGACCCAGTGAGTGTAAAATCGGTATTATGCCTGGCCACATTCATCAGGAAGGAGTCATTGGCATAGTGTCTCGATCAGGCACTCTCACTTATGAAGCGGTTCACCAAACCACTCAAGTTGGCTTAGGGCAGAGTTTGTGTGTAGGTATTGGTGGTGATCCATTCAATGGAACCAATTTTATCGATTGCTTGGAAGTTTTTCTCAATGATTCAAAGACAAAGGGAATTGTTCTTATCGGAGAGATTGGTGGTCAAGCAGAGGAAAAAGCAGCAGAATATTTGAAAGAGTATAACTCAGTAAGACTAAAATAGTCAATTTAAATTATCCCTATTCGACTTTTATTTTACATCTACATATTTATAAAATATATTCATTTGTATGACATTTCTAAAGTTATGCCCTAAATTTAATTGAAATCTATCTTTAAATATGATTAATATTGATTAATGGTAGTTCCAATCGACTACGACATGTAATCTTAGGATAAGCTTGCTATTAACCTTTTCTATCAATTATTTAGGGCCCTAATCGCAAACCAGTGGTGTCTTTCATTGCTGGATTGACTGCTCCGCCTGGTAGACGAATGGGTCACGCTGGTGCCATCATAGCCGGAGGAAAGGGTGGGGCTCAAGAGAAGATCGAAGCTCTAGAAGATGCAGGAGTTGTGGTATCTAGGTCTCCAGCACAAATGGGTGAACTCATGGTCAAGGTAATTAATTCACCCTTAAAATAATTAGTATTATAACTTTTTATTCAAAACCAAACTATGCTTCCCTAGTTACATCAACAAAACAACGATTACTTCTTTCCCAAAACTCAAAACTTGATGATTGTATTATTATGTATGTGTATGTTAATTCATTACTTACGGCGTAACTATGTGAGTATAATGATCATTTTCACTGTGTTTAATGTTAGTTTGTCATTGATGATGATACATGGTCTTTGATCTCTTATCTTCACGTCACATATACTGATAACAGCGACTCATACTAACAGACTTTTCTTATGTGTAAGCTGTTTGTCTCATACTAATTTATAATATCATCAGCTTAACACAATAATACTGAGGCTCCCATAAATCAATTTTTCTTTGATGCAAAATTAAAATGTACAATATAGAAAAGAACATTATTGTATGATGTGTGCTCAATAGACACCGAGTAGATAACGAAAATAGTGGTATTCTTTTTTTCAATCGATAGAAGGAGGTTTAATTTAACATACTTCAATGACAAGAAACTTTCATGCAGATACTAACTAAATCCAAGGATAAAGTTTGACTCTGACATTGAAATGCAAAGAAAATTAATAAATTACATATTCAAAAACTATAAAACATAGTTAATTGTTTTTTTTATCTTATCTATAAATTTATTTTTTAGGAGTTGACCAGGAAAACCGATTAAGAAGTGTGGATATTGCCGAATTTAATTTCTAGAACTCTTCAAAATTGAAGTATTAGTAAATTTTGACTACCTATAAATACAAGATCTTGTCAGTAATGGTGTAATATGATGTATAGTTGTTCGCCTGCCAACGCGTTCTTTGAATGGTGATAAGTTTTTACTATGCTATAAGATTTTCGTTTAATAATATTGCTCCCATTTCAAAAGTTCAGAATATATGCAGTCTGCTGGAATTATTAAACATTTTTTGCCTGATGATTCTATGCAGATTCTAAATAAATAAATAAACTGCCTTTATTATTTTCGTTAACGCAGGGAGCTCAGTATACTTGCAGTGTAGACTATTAGAATTGTACATTATGCATAATTGTGAATTGTTATCAATTTGGTATAGTAAAACAATTTTTTGATGCACTGAAGTACTTTTTGATAGTTGCGGTATTATTTGGAAGTTTTAAATATAATGACGTGTAATAATTCAAAAAATATTTTGTTTGTTTGTTCATACTTTCAAGTATTTCACTGCTTCCGAGAATAAATATAGAAAGTGTTATGGCAGCCGAAATGGATCATAGTGGATATGTGGAAATGGTGTACATATATTTAGGTAAAATTTCAATTTGGGTATAAAATAAGACAAATATTTGAATGTTTAGATTTGTGAGAAAATAAAATATAATTACAAATGAAACCAGAAGAGTTAATAGAAATGTCTCATAAGACTTTGATAGTACTATTATTGATCTGCACGTTACTGTTGTACCAAAAACATATATTTCTAAAATTGTAACCCATTAATAAATACGAAAACAAGCTTAATTACTATCAGAGTTTTAGATCTTGATCAAGAGTATAAAATATTAATTAAAAATAAAGTGACATAATAATGTAATTATTTGTAATAAATCCAAAAATTTACATCATGCTATGCTATTAATCTACTATTTAATGTTGGAAACAATGGTTATGTGGCCGGCTATCACTTGCATCGCTTCGTCAAATGTGACCAGTGTCTCATCTCTCTTTCCAAATCGACAATATGACAGGTGCTATACCATTCTTACAAGAATCAGACAGATTAATACGCGTCTTGTAAGCACCTTCCTCATTCTTGCAGGTGAATCTGTAAGATTATATTTATCTTTCAGGAAAAAATCTTTAAGATTCGACTAAGTGTCTTTTTTGATGAGTGTGAAAACTTATTATAGCTTTGTTTAATGCAAGAATATATTATACAATGACTACTAGAATTCAATGTATTCATTATTATATTATTGTAGTAGCATGATGCTATGCTGGCATCCTTTTTATTCAACAGTCTCAATACATAAAACAGAAATTCAGATACTTTAACCCATAAAGATAATTGAGTATTTTGGCTGTATCTTCTAGTTGTCTTATAGTATGATAGACAAATATCAAATCTAGTTTAGAAATTTAATATCTGTTGCAGTTTTTGAAGAACTATTGTTTTTCGTTGCCATCAAGTGAATAGAGAATTTTGGTTTTATACATGAAGCTTAATATTATCTTAAGTATACTTTCATACGAGGTCGAGTGCATTTCTAAATTTGTACATAACATATTCTTCGAGATTGTCTAGCACATTTGATATTTTCTGGCGAATTATAGAAGTATAAATTTGTACCGGCTTTTAATTTTTTTTGAATTTATTAGTTTGATATAAAAATTACGGGCCAAGAGAGAAAATTACTCACGAAAGTACATAGATTTCTATGTAATTACAAAGGTGAAGAAAAATCAAAATCATATGCATTTTATTAAAGCTAAATATCAAAACTTATTAAAATTGTAACATGTACGACTACGTGAATAATATGCTTGTCATCAATCAGTTATAATTTATTAATATCAATATTTCTGAGTCGGCAAATAAGCCACATGTCGTTCCGAAACAAAGTTACTCTTTTGGCATGGTTGCTTAACAGATAAGCATCGTGAAACAAATCAACAAGAAATGCTTCAGTAGCCTCTTGAATACAGGCGACCGCATCCAGACTCCATCTAAAATCATTTCCAAACAGATTCAGCACTATTTGTCGAATAGTTCGCATGAATGGCGCTCGTCTTAACAAAAGATTTGTGGTGGTCTGAAAATATCGGATTTCGTCATTAACATTCAGCTTTTTGGGGAGATTTTTACGTGACTGCCTAAAATCAATAAAAAATCCTAAACGTTTAAGAAGGGTTAGCAATTATTTGAACATTCCGCATCATCATCTGATATCTGATCTCACAAAACTTCACAAGGACCCATAATAACCAGATATTCAAATGGATATCTGGTTTGAAATCCTTGCATAAATTTATCTACTATATAGTTACATTTCGTCAAACATCTTGTATTAATTTACTGATTGATGATATAAGAAAAACTATTCTCATGCTAATAAATACATATTATGTAGAAAAAAAGCAAAAATTTGGCGGGTTACTAAGCAATCTTGCTCTCCATAGGAACATGACACTAAATTGGTTTGGGTGATGGGACTTTTCATCCCCAACCTTGAATACAAAATGGCCCATTTTTACATGCACCTATATGTAATATAACATGGCTGTAGACCGGTATGGTGCTAACCAGCCTGTAGGATTCAATAAACACAAATAAATAATTAGCAATAGAAATATAATAAATAAATAAATGAAAACTTTATTTACTTTCGTTCTTTTGTATGAGGTGTAGTGTCAGGTGTTTCTCGACTGAAAAATAATATGTAAATATAAATACAGTCAATTTCACAGCATCGATACTATGTCGCACAGAAATTCAACTGACAGAATCAGTTCCCAAATAAATTATCACACTTCTGTCTAGAAATAGATTCAAGAGGAAGCCTACAGAAACAGGTCCATAAGGTATACGCACTGCGAGCCACAGACGAAGATCCGCGAATTACCTACCAAACTGGATAAAAAAAACTTTGGCAAGAAAGCCCATCGCATGGAGCACATCTTGTAGCAACATTTCCCGTAGGGAGTTGGACATCATCGCAACCTGAGAAGCGGTCAAGCATACCAGATCCCAACACTGAACGCTTCTTGGTACGCATGCTATTCACCAAGCTCTGACATAACCCTCTCTCGTATTCTCTTTATTTTTACTAAATTATTCCTACATACATACACACTGTACATTATTATGATTATTGCGTCTGTCAATTTTAAAATACCTTCGTTTTCTTGTGCTAGTTGATGTTCCGGTGCTTTCTCGACTGAAATACAATACTAAATAATATTAATATTTCAGTAAATATGTGGATACATATAAAGAAAATACACTAATAATTCACATATCTTTAAAATAAAAAGAAGAATAAAATGATTCAACATTAATACTGCGATATATTTCGTAAATGCATAACAAGCAGAGATATACAATTGACAATTAAAAGAGAACAATTTATGACAGAGCGGACAATGATTACGTAATCGATGATGAGGGATTAAATAAAAGAATAAAAACATGACCTAAATCCCTTTCAAATGTGACTTTAACTTAGAAGACTCATCAAAACGTCTCGATAAATTAATCAACTCTACCTTCACTGCAGCCAAGCTTCTTGACAATTTCAACAATTAAGAAAATTCTCGCTCGCGCTCTCAAAGACAAAATTACCCAGTCTAACGGATCCAATGTCATCTACAAATTTACGTCGGCAAGACTGAAAGAAGATTGTCCGCCCGAATCAGAGAGCATATCCCCAAATGGTTCGTCGACTCAAAAGTCAGACCTAATAATTATTCGACCAATAATGGTATTACCCGGCACCTTTCTGTCCGGCACGTGGTGTCGGACACCAACTGGTTGAGAGAGCTCAACCAGTTTAACATTATCGCTCAGGTCAGTAACAAAC
>JAYMFX010127104.1:0-12496 GCA_036784945.1 Monocelis spectator | reverse complement strand
CCGACACTAAACCGAATCAACCAGAAGAATTTCTTACACCGCCTCCTTCATGATATTCATTAACTAAAACTCTTAACTTGCTTTGTTGATACAATAACTGATATTCCCTATAATTATCTGTAAGCATTTTTCGTGTGACAATTTGTTAATAAAAGTATTATTTATTTATTTATTTATTATATTCATCCCCGAATTTATTAAAAAACGTATATTTGTATATTCACGACCCATTAATCCATTGGCCATTATGTCAATATATATGTATTAATAGTCTTTTATCATAAATTTGCATATATTAATTGATAAAAATGAATTAATAATTGTGACACAATTTATTTAAAAATTTATTAAATAATTCAAATTGAACATTTAATGTTAATTGTTAATTGAACAGTATTCAAATGTCTTGATTGTAAATTGTGTCTCAGAAAGACTTCAGTCTGTACCAGTTAAAGATTAATTCATTGTTTGTCATATCCATGATAATTTTTCTTTGATGAGGGAACATTTTTAATAAATCAACTTTGATTTTTTCCGCTACACGATTCTTGACATAGGCGTCAATATCGTTATGCAGAGAATGAACTAGTCTCTTCTGTCTCTTTATGGGGACACCCTGACAACTGACAACGAGTAGAACTACAAGCAAAGGGAGAACTCGCAACCACATAGCCAAGCCTGAAAGTTCAGTAAAAGACAGTAATGTAAAAAATGTCTGATACAAGGAATGAATGCAAATAATAATTTCAAATACCGTTTTCTGTACTACTTATAAGTAGTCCTACTTAATAATGAATATGAAATTCGAACTCAATGACGTCACTTAAACCCTATAGGTATAAATTGGGTTTTAAACTCTTCCAAACATACGTGGAATCATTAAAGAAAACGAACAGCCAATTGATTCAATGAGGAAATTGAATGAAAACGAAAAATATTTGTTTGAATCTGAGAAAAAATAATTTGATAGCGCTTTTTGAAAATTATATTCAAGACAATTTCGACTATAGAGAAGATGGATGAATGTTTTAAAAAAACGAGCAGAAAAAATTCAACACATGATTAAAGTCAACACATGAAATACAATTCGTATAAATGCTCTTATAAGAGAAGATTCGCTGTTCTGATATGAAATATCGTTTATAATAATGTATTGTAGAATATTTTTCAAATCAATTTCCTGTTATCCCTTTATCTATCAAAATAAAGGATTATTTCCATTTTTCGATTAAACCTTGATAATTAATTCTTATAATCACTGATTCCTTTGAATCTTAATCACTGCAGTAATTCGCAAAATGATAAAATCAAGATAACAGAATCATATTAGGAAATATCTCTTCTTTTAATTATAATACGTTGTTTTTAAAAAGGAATTTTCAAATTGTTTATGAGTGTACCCATATTATTGGGGTGAAACTTTTAAAACTCAAATATTTCAAATGACTCAAAATATTCCCAAATTATATATCGGATTGAATCAATAATGACAAAAAAATATTAAAAAATACAATTTTAACACGAGTCACTCAGTATATAGAGAAAAATAGATACTCGAAGGAAATCAGTTTTAAAAGTCCTATGGGTGCATTTCCGGATTCCATAAATGAGCGCCCATTGGTATATCTCATCCAGAGAAATCAGGATCAAGATCTGGTTATTTTTAGATTTTAATTCTTTATTTAAGTCTTATTCTTATACCACAATAATAATCTATCTAATACACATTAAAATCAATATCGAATAAATATTTAGCATTTATTTCAATGAAATTTCATATTCTAATGAAATTGAATGACATTTTAAATCTCGATCGATATCTATAAAATATATTTACTTAATATTTTTTTAATGAAAATCTGGTGGAGCTCACGCCGCATGATAAAAAATGATGAAAATAATTCACAACAGCAGTATTTTATTTTGAAGATTTCGGGAAATTAAGCAAAAATCATTTCCATAAAAATATGTAGTAAAATTTCAAATTCAAGAAAATTTTTTAAATAATTCTTTAACTCTAAATTTCCTTATCTAATTGAAAAATCGACATTAATTCAACGGCGGAATTTCTAAAGATTTTCAATAATAATTGAGAATTTCAATTTTTTTTTTATAAAATAATTTATTTATAGTATTCAGTCATATTAGGATTAGTCGTTGAAAATGAAAATATTTAAATTAAGTAAGTTTAAGATGAGAGATATCAGAGGAGAGATTAAGTGGAATAATATTTAATTCAATCAGAGAATTTCAAATTGAAAAAGTCAATGAAACAAATTGATGAAAGATAAATAGCAAGGTTTTACAGAGGGTACTATACAGAATTGTTATAAAAATACAAATAAATGGTTTGTTTATATTATATTTTAAATTTTAAATTCTCAAATCTTAAACTTACTTAATTTGAATATTTTCTTTATCAACGATTAATCCTAATATGACTGAATACTATAAATAAATTATTTTATAAAAAAACAAAATTGAAATTCTCAACTATTATTGAAAATCTTAAAAATTCCGCCGTTGAATTAATGTCGATTTTTCAATTAGATAAGGAAATTTAGAGTTAAAGAATTATTTAGAATTTCTTGAATTTGAAATTTTACTATACATATTTTTATGGAAAGGATTAAATCAAATTTAGTATTAACAACACATTAAAAATACCACATTGTACCACATTAATCTAATCAGAAGGTCTCTTATTCAATACGCTTGAAAACTCCCATAGACTTTGTTTAGAACACCCTTAGAAACTCCCCATACTCGTAATTGTAGGGTTGTTAAGGGTGTGTTTATTTTCATAGATTTTGCACCTGAATTTGCATGCGTATTGGGAAATAAGAGATGAACTTCAATAGAACGAAACCGGTAATTTATTTGGATTATGTACAATAGATCTATAAATTATAATATGACGTAAATCTATATAGAAATTGCAATTGAAAACTAAAATTTACCAACCTTTAGATTTTCTCTTGAGCTTTAAATTAATCTTCTTGCTTCTTGAAATTAATCTTCATGGATTGTAAGACAGTCATTTTTATATTTCGAATGGGACAGACTTGAGATTTTTATCATTGGATGAACTATTCTTAAAATTTCATCATATCTTATTATCCGTTTTAAGGATTGGTTAATTTCAAAAAGCGACCATATTGTATTATTGGTGTGATGAGGAGAAAATTTCTCGAGAAATTTTGTGAAAGAAAAAAAATATATAAAGGATTTATAATTAGTTGTTATATGTAGTTATAACCAACTTTACAATTGAATGTAACTTCGTCCTGTTTAAGTGTAGGGAGGAAGGAAAGCAGAGTATGTATAATAGACAACATGCCATTGTTTAGTTTTTATATATCCGGGGGCCCGCGACTCATGAATTACGAAAAATTATTTATAAGGCCGATGGATTAATTTAATAAATTCAGCTTATCAAGAATAAAACTATTATTGCCATAAAAATAATAAATATTAATTTCTTAGCTTTACACTCATTTAAGACAAATGTATACTGTTGGATTCATCTCATCTCTTTTAAAATCGGATTAACTAAAAATATATTTGGCCAAATAATTACAAATAGCACTATACTGTTTATATCTGATTATGATCTCTGTATTCTTTCTGATCAAATAAATAAACAAATAAGCGTCAGATTCGTTTCTTACAATTTCTGGTAGTAATTTGAAAGCACAAGCGTTGCGTGAACCAAATTAACCATAATGAGGTGTGGATAAGATAAATGACCTCTATAAAAATGAAAAGAATTCTGAAGGATTGTAGAATACAGAGGATGCCTATAGACTTTCTTGCATGCGGTGATAGATGATGAATTTCTGGATCACGTAGTTTTTCAAGGTCATCAAACGATCGGAGATTCCTGAATTTTGCTGAATAGACAACTTGCTTGACGGAAACAAAATTGTTGCCACCCAGACAGCTGGATGGTAAATTCCAAATTCGCCCTCTATTGATTATCAGATTGTAATTTACCAGTGAGCACATAATTAAACGCATGTTTTCGAAGAAGATATTTGATATAAGGTTGAATAAATGCAAAATAAGAGTATAGGATGCAATGCTTTCCTGGTTCCATACGTTAAACTTTACACCGACTTCGTCCTTTACCAGCTTTCATAGACATTGAAGAGACGCACAAATTTTCTAAAAATAAAAATAAAACGATAGTCATCTTCCTTAAGTAAAAGGTTTGCGATCAGTATCATTCAAAAGAAGGCCAATTGTAGGAGATTTAGGGCCAATTCATAAATTAAAGAACGACACATTCGTACGTACAAATGTAACTTTGTATGCTTAATATTTTAATTATTCTTACAAATTGCACAGTTTTGAAATGATAAATTTGGAGGAATCATGAATTATGAGTATTCAAAATCCATAATGAAGCAAATTCACATTATAAATTCAATTAATCTCTGTTTTCATTTTAATTTCCTACGTACGACAGAGTCGTTCTTTAATTTATGAATTGGCCCTTAATGTTAAGACCTCAATAAAGTCTACAGATCTTGAAAACCATTTAGTCGAAGAGGAGCAACTTTTTTATCATGGTATTTATTATTTCGAGTTCAATTGTCGCAAGCGCCTATAATTCGAATTTGCTCTGTGAAAATGGTGCCGATTTCAAATGCCCAGCTCATAGAAATCGGAACTGCGTAGTCTAGTCGCGAGCGAGTGAACCAAAAACAATCAATATGTGGCCGGCTCAAACCATTGGATGAAGCCGAAGAGAGAAGAAGCCTAATTCTTCTCTCTTCATGTAGGTAATTATGAAGTATAAATAATTGTAATTTGTAATTTATTATCATGTCTGTAATAGCTATATTGTTCCATGTCAATTTGAAATTAATACATATATTAATATTAAAATACGTAACAATATTCTATTAATATATTTATAATAGTACGTATTAATAAAATATGTTTTATTATAATTACAACGTGAAGATCCGCATTTTGGTGATCAGTGATTACATTCGCTCTATTAATCTCAATTTGTGAACTAAAAAATACTATCTTTAGACATTTAAGAAGGAAGTTGGATGGATTAATTAGTGCTTATTATTTTGCAGTAAAAATCCTTTTTTGTAATTAGTAACTACAATGTAAATATATGATGATGTCAAAATTAGTTAAAAAGATTTCCTTCATATTCTAAATGAATGATATATTTAAGCTATAATTCGATGTTCATGCAAGCCATTTAAATGTTCCATAGATCAGACATTTTTGTTTTAAGCGTAAGCAAGCACCCAAAAATGGGATTAATCAAAATCTACATATATTGATTAAAATCTATTTATCTATCAAAATATTAATGATTTTGTATTGATCTTTATTACTATACCATTTGAGAATAATAAACCTATATTTACTTACTTATTGATAAAAATATTCTTAAATCAAAGTCTATACAATTATGTATAACATAAAAAGAATTGGAATTTATATTTGCAATCTGTGCACAAATACGCAAATATTGCAAATATGCGCAAATCAGTGGGATGCATAAAATTAGAAAGAACAGGGAAATAATCAAATCATTCGAAGCATCAATAAATTATTTACTGAATTTTTACCTTTGACCATATTATGCTCTTAGATTATACTCTAACTAATTTACTTTGACTGAATGACTAATAAGGTTTTCTTTAAAATGTATAATACTTTTTCCGATTTAAATAGAAAACATTTCAAAATTTGCGGAAATTTTAATTTTTTTGCATAAAATAAATTAAATTGAATCTTTCACTCCTACGCAGTAAAACAAACTCAGCGTTAGTTGTGAATGTGTATAACCATTTTGATTAAAAAATACAATGCATGACAATTTTCTGAATGAATATAAATTATTTATCAATTCAAATTAGGTTAAACACACATATATAATAAGTTATGAAGGCTAAGCTTTAGGAATACTATCGACTTTAGTTTTAAATCAAACTAATTGAAAAATACTTATTTCTTTACGATAATTAAACTAGAAATAACGTAGCGTAACTCCAGAAACAACATCATGGTTTAAAGATCTATGTATATGCAAACATATGCATATCGAAATAACATACGAGATGAACATAAGATAAACTATATGTAGGTCTATAGACTATATAAGTTAATATGCAATAGTAAAACATCGTTCCGCTTGCTATCCCTATAACCTTTTAGATGGAAAACCCTATCTTAAAATATTATACTGCGGTTTACGGTGCCAATTTCAAATGCTCAGGCGCATAGAAATCGGAACTGCGTATAGTCTAGTCACGAGCAAGTGAACCAAAACAATCAATACCTATAATATGGCGCGGCTCAGACCATTGGTTTCTTTTTTCTTCATGTGTAATTATTAAGTATAAATAATTGTTATTTATTATCATGTCTGTATAAAAGCTATATATATTTGTGCAATGTCAATTGAAATAATATGTCTGTTAAAATATAGAAGGCTAAGTTAAAGAATATAATTATAAATACGTAACAATATTCTATTAATATATATTATAATATTATAGTACCTACGTATTAATAATTTATTGTAAATTAACGCGAGCATCCGCATTTTGGTGATCAGTGATTAAATTCGCTTTATTAATCTCAATTTGTAATTGAGACTTATAAATTTAGACATTTAAGAAGGAAGTTGGAGGGATTACTTTGATTATAGTGCTTATTCTGCAGCAAAAATCATTTTTTAATTAGTACCTACGCACGATGATGTCAAAATTATAGTTAAATATTTTCATTCATATTTTAAATGAATGATATATTTAAACTATAATTCGATGTTCATGCAAGCCATTTAAATGTTCCATAGATCAGACAAGCAAGCACACAAAAATCGAATTTCTATGAATTATTTAAATGCACGCAATTTGAGTATAGTATAATAAAAATATATTGATAAAAATATTCTTTAATCAACGTTTATATACAAATATAACATAAAAAAATGGAAGTGATATTTGCAATGGATAATTGCAAATTTGAAGTATTTAAAATCTTTTATTTCGTTTTTGTCTCTTTACCACTATTGATATATATGGTTGGCAAACGTTCGGCCACATGCGGACATGAAAAGGCCAAACATTTCTTGTGTAAAAATAAATAGCAGAAATAATATAAGCGGAATGCATTTGTTTTTGTTTATGATAATGTTAAAATTAGAAACCACGGAAATAAACAAATCATTTGAAGCATCAGTAAATTATTTACTGAATTTTTACCTTTGACCATTATGGTCTGAGATTACTCTAATTTTGAGTGAATTACTAATAAGTTTTTCTTTAAAATGTATACTTTTTACGATTTAAATAGAAAACATATTTCAAAATTTGTGGAAATTAGTTTCGATTGTGACTATCGTATAATTTTTATTTTATTTATTTTTCATAAACTAAATTAAATTACTTTGTATTCATGACTAAGATTGTGCATTTTATTTCTACTTATTAATTAAAAGTGCCCAATTTAAAATTATTCATTGGAATAGAATCATGCACTGTATTGTTATATGTTGTCATATTTTTATTTAATATAACGGTTATAGTTTAGTGTAACTGGATGCTTTTAATTTTCAATGTATTGCATAATAACTCATCTTTTTGACTTGCTTCATTTTTATTATTTTTATATATTCTAAAATTTGATGTTTATCATTATATATTAAAATTGATGCAAAGAAACATTTTTATATTCTTAATGCACTAATCAAATGTATGATAATTAGCGATGATAATATGCATTTACAATAATTAATTACATGCATAACATAAATAATAAAAAATTTTGAAAAATTACTTTTATAGATAAATTATAAGCTGCATCAAACAATTTAATACTTATAGCTAAAAATAACATGGTAACATAAAAATGTAAAAACTTTCAAATAAAATGAATCCTTAAAAAATTTAAAACATGGTTGAATAAAAAAGAACCCTTGCATTTATTAATATATTAATTGAAAGTTGAAATTTATTCCTATATTATATTCCTATTATGAAAATAATGGCCCAATTAGGAACTGTAAAAAGTTCCAAACTGGTCAGTGGTTGGCCCAATTGCAACTTTTTTATGGTTCCGAACTATCAGACTAGTTGGGTGGGAACCAATAATTCAATAAAATAATATACATAATTACTTTAATTAATTAAGTTTGTTAATAAAATTTATTAGTTTAAAACAAACTTCATAAATTATATTATAATAGTAAAAAGTTCCCAACTGGTTGGATATTTTGGAGCTTATTATTATTATAATATAATATAATTCACAAAGCTTGTTTTAAACTACTAATAAATTTTATTAACAAACTTAATTAATTAAAGTAATTATGTATATTATTTTATTGAATTATTGGTTCCCAACTAGTCTGATAGTTTGGAACTTTCCCACCAGTTGGGAACCATAAAAAAGTTGTAATTGAGCCGACCAGTTTGGAAAGCATTCATCAGAATTTTTGTAAGCTGCAATTATTTTTGAGGGTCACCTTTTTTGGGTGGGGAGATTATAGCTGCATTTATCATGGAAATAGTGTTGTCTGATTAGGGGTGAGAAAAATGATCTGAATTGAGGCATTTCTTGATAAGGTTGGTCTCAGTTCATAGATTTGAGCTTTTATTAATTATTAATCTTTTATTCCTATGTATGTGAATATATCCAGAAAAGTTATCTTTACCTTTCTATAGGCATTGTGTCAAACTAATCTTCTCCTTTTCAATCATTTTCTATCTTAAATAATATTGTCTGATGTTTTATATCTAATACATTCTTTATTTAATTTTCTATTTCAGGCTTAATTATTGTGTTATGTGGAATGATTTTAACTTTGATCAAACAAATCAAGAACACCCATCAAACAACAAAAAACAGCCAAAAAAGAATCCTAATTCAAAATCACATGGAGCTTCTCAATCAAAATTAAAGACTTCCAAAAAGATCAAGCCAATTATACCACAATCATCACACAAAAATGAAGAAGCCAACAATATTACTGCACTCTCCTGCTTTGGTAATTTGACTGATCCAATATGGGATATTGAGGATCCAAGTCCCGATATATATGTACTGTTTGAACAATTTAATAATAGATTTTTTGGAAATAAGCTCACTGGTATTGTTGTAAAATGGAGCCCGAGAATGACATTATGTGCTGGGCTTTGTTGTTATGAAGGTCGTGGAGGTCTTTGCTCTGTTAAGTTAAGTCTACCCCTGTTAAAATTTCGTCCAAGAAGTGATCTCATTAATACATTGTTGGTAAGTTAACAACTAGATATGACATTTTTATCATCCATTTATTATTTGATCAGCCTGGCTGTAAGCTTTATGAATTCTATATTTTATTTTATTTCAGCACGAAATGATTCACGCTTATCTATTTATCACTCGAAACAATAGGGTAATGTTTTTCTTTTCTTTACCTAGCTGAAAAAATAAGAAATAGTAACCATTTTTTGGATTTCAAAACATAAAAGAGACTGAAGTTTGTTGTCTTCTTATTGAGAGATGGTAAGCAGACAAAAACATTCTGAGTCTTTCTCCTTTTATTTTAGTGTTCTAGTGGTTTGAAAATTAGATTTCTGATTATATTGCAAGATGTTTTGATTATTCAATGTATAATATGAAAACATTTCTCTATTATAGGATAGGGATGGTCATGGCCCAGAGTTTCAAAAGCATATGAATAGGATCAATTTAGAAGCCTCGACCAAAATCACAGTAATCTATTTATGAAAACAAATAATTCCTTATATGTAGCTACAACTGACTTAATATTCTTGTGTGACAGTTTTTCAATTGAAATATTGATTTTTTCCTTCACTCTTGTGCTTGATAGGTTTATCATAGTTTTCACGATGAAGTTCGTCTTTATCAGCAACACTGGTGGCGCTGTACCGGTCCATGTAAAAGTAGGACTCCTTTTTTTGGATGGGTGAAACGATCAATGAATCGAGCTCCGGGTCCTAATGATCGATGGTGGTCTGAACATAAACAATCTTGCGATGGTGAGCTTCAATAATTTAAAAAAAACAACAATTTCGTAATAAAATTCTATTTTTCAAAATTACTACTTTTTAATTTCACTAGTAGTATTTATTGTTTTATTAAAATAAAATCAGATTTTCTGGTTTTCATTATAGAAATACATACCGCATAGTAAAACGTAATCTTTTTTTGATTTTAGGTACATTTGTTAAGATTCGTGAACCAGAAAAAAAAGTTCCCATTTCATTACAAAAAAGTAATTTGCTTAGTTATATTTGTACTACATAAAGTCTAGTATGTAAGAAATTATTCAAATTTCAACATTATTCCCATTTTTAGGTGGTACAAAAAGACAGTCAAATAAACCTACCGGTGATATTCGTAAATTTTTCTCTCCCACAATCTCCAATAATAATGAGTCAAGTAAAGTCTCTAAGATTCACAAGCCCAACTCTCCAAATTTTAATGCGGATCTTGATGCATCTCTTACCGACGAGGAAACTACCCCGAGCGATATCATTTCAACTAATGTAGAGTCGACCATTCCCCCTAGATCCACTTCTCCCGTTTTTCCAGGCAGAGGTAATGTTCTCGGCTCATCATTGAATGATAATCGTCCTCGCCATAGTCGATTGTTAAACCTCTACCAACCTCGGGTACAACAGTCGATAGTTCCCATTCGTGACAGCTCTTCTTCCATTAATAGCAATAGTAAAATAGTAGTTTCAAATTTATCCGTGGATGTAAGAATGAAATCTAGTAGTAGTAGGGATAGTAGTACTTCCAATTCTAACTTTTCCAAATCTCCGATTCACTCGAAGGCGAAACAGAAACTGCTTGATGAGATCTGGTCGCCGCCTTTATCAACATCACGTCATGCTGCTTCTGTCAACAATGACAGTACAACTGATCTGCTCGCTAACCTGCCCGAATGGAAGAACAAACTGCCAGCTAGTGATCTGCTCTCCTCTTCAACTCGTGTTGAAGTGCCATCTTCTGATAGGGCGCCTTCTGTCTCTCCTCCTCAGTTAAGCGGCAGAGTGTATTGTCCGGTGTGCAACTTCTGCACCTCAATGAGTGAAATTAATAATCACCTTAATTTGTGTTTGTCGTAGATCATCATCTGACTGACTGTACCGGTCTCATTTATATTGCTGTGAACTTAGAGATGATTTTTGTGTTTTCTCAATCTTATGAACTCTGTGAGTCTTTTCAATATTTCTCTAAATTATGTTATGGTGCTATGCATTTATTTTTGTACTGATTGTCATTATGCATTTTTTGTGGGGAGGGTTGATTTTGTATATTAACAGAAAAGCGTATATTACATTCATTACATTTAAGCGGTAATTCATCTTTCTGTATCTTTGATTATATAATATAAATAAGGAGGACGTTACCTGGAAAACAGATAACTTACTTATTACGTAATATGACGTAATATGCATAGAGTAAATACGGGTAGAGTGATTATTAATGTGACGCACGGCTGACAGGGATAACAATAAGACATGTGGCTTCATTGTATTGACTGAAAAAATCAATAAACCTCTCAACCAAATGTATTTGATAAAAAATCGATAAATATCTCAATCAAATGTATTTGAAAAAAATCAATAAACCTCTCAACCAAATGTATTTGATAAAAAATCAATAAATATCTCCATCAAATGTATTTGATAAAAAAATCAATAAACCTCTCAATCAAATGTATTTGCCACTATTCCTATTGAGAAGTGGTCACGCGATGAGCGCTAAATAATCACTCTACCCTCTATTTACTCTAAACTTTCTTGCGCCTATAATTCAGGGTTTCTATCGTCTCTTTATGGCGGCAAGGCCGAGCGATTTTTCCGGTTTGGTCTCTTTAAAGAATACATTATGATTGAACATTATTTTAATACATTTTGAGATGCTTTGCTGTAACTTTTACGCCACCTATAGTATATATATATAGAATACAGCTGTGTATTCCATTCTGATTTGTGCTTTTTATATTGTGTTTTAACAACCTTATGCATGAGGAATATAAACAAACAGTAAAGTAAACCCTCAATTAAATGTCAACTTCGCTCGGATGCATAGTCTCATTTATATTAGGCCAATCAATTTCTAAATTCAAATATATTTGAGACTAGAGGTCGCTTATAAAAATGACGGTTGAAAATATATGACATAACCTTTTCTTTAGATATAATTTAACTGTTTAAATAATGAAGATAAAAAAAAACAATTTTGAGTTTTGCCGCCACATCATCGGCAGAAATTAAATTTAAATATCATCTCCAAAGTTTTTGTTCCCAAGCAGTACCAAAAATAAACAGTACATAAATTAGAGCTTCGCTTATTTAAAACATAGCAGAATAAATGGAAGCTGTTACCATAGAGTAAGTATACATAGAGTAACCACTCTCGCTAGTAGATATTTGTATATCGATTTTATGCCAACAAACGACAGAAAATCCTATCTCCACCATTATAAATTGGTGAA